>JABEVS010000036.1:127027-154407 GCA_018290735.1 Coelastrella sp. MACC-549
CCACCCCCCCACACACACCGCCTCTGCCTCTCACCGTTGCTGCTGCTGCTGCTGTTCTCTCCTGGCCAGCTCCTCCTCCCTGAGGGCCAGCTCCCTGGCGGTGCGCTCACGCAGCTCAGCATCAAGACGTGAGGAAGACGCCTCAAAAGCCTGCAGCAGCAGCAGCAGCGTGATGATACCCGTGGGGATCAGCTGCTGTTTGACAATGTGACATATCTTGAGGGATCACCACAACAAGTATCAAGGCGGTTTGTTCCTCAAAAGAGTGGCTGCACACTCATGAGACATGATGATTCACATGACCCAGGTGACACCAGCACTGATGACAAGGGGCACCTTCTTGGCTGCTGCTCTTCTTGCTCTGAGTGCCTCCAGCTCCTCCAGTGCGGCCTTTTCATACTCCGCTGCCCTTGCTGCTGCTTGCTGCCGCTCAGCCTCAGCGCGACGAGCTGACTCAGCAAGCCTGATCACACCAGAGTGGCAGCAGCAGCAGCAGCAGCAACTTGAACTCCACCGCAAGTGTGACTTTGTTACACAATTGAGAAGGCTCATCAGAGCTGTAAAGGAGGGGCAGCAAACCTATGACACCCATGGTACATTTCTGCTGCACTCGATACACAGTTGTGACATCTTTGACGTGCCATGCAGTGATTCACCACCAGCTGCCTCTCACTGGTGGATGAATGATGTCAGCAATGCTGGCCTGCTGTTTGCAGAGTGCAGGAATCAGGTAATACATCTGGAAATTATGATGAAATAACGCTTTCAACGCAATGTTTTGCCGTGTTGTGCTGCAACCTGCTGTTTTATGTTGTGCTGTGTGTGCTGTGCTGTACTAAGCTATGTTTTGCTGCTTTTGGTTGTGCTTCGCTATACTGTGTGCTGTATTGGGCTATGTTGTGCTATGTTGGATGTGCTGTGCTGTGCTACGCTGTGTGTGCTATGCTGTGCTGTGCTGTGCTGTGCTGTGCTGTGCTGTGCTGTGCTGTGTGGATGGTGCTATGCTGTACTTGATGTGCTATGCCATGTGTGCTGTGCCGTGCTGTGTTGTGCTGTGTTGTGCTGTGTTATGTTGCTCTTATGATGTGTTGTGCATGGCAATGTGATGTGGTGGAGTTTGTGGTGTGGATACGCTAGTATGTGATGGATAGCACTCGTGCACTGTGTTGTCTTTTACTGTGCTGCATTTTGATACATCACATTAATTCACAGCACAGCACAGCACAGCATAACACATGAAATCACAGCACAGCACAGCATGTTGTGCTGTGGTTTCATGTGATGTGCCATGCTGTGCTGTGATGTGGTTTCATGTGATGTGCATGCTGTGTCAAAGTGTCATGTGAGGAAGTCAAACACATGTTCACTTCCACCTTTGAGCTGCTTGTGCTTCCCTCAGGGCCTGCTGCTGCTGCAGGTACTGGGCACGACGCTCACGCAGCTCACGACTCTGCAGGACCAACACAGACACATGCAGGGGGTGGTGGTCAGGATTGCATGTCAAGCCTGGGTCCAGTACCTGTACCTGATACACGGCTGTGTTGAAACTGGCATATGTTCTGTGCTGTCACTGTGCTGCACCATGAGCATGTTGTGTGCAACCGTGGCAGCCAAAAAGCCTGAGTGCATGCTGATGAGAACTGCACAGCTGCACTAACTTGACGCGCAAGAATGCTGCCTTGCACAGCTGCACAGCTGCTGCAGTGTGGCCCCACCCACCTGCACTCTGCTGTTCTCCTGGCGCGCCTGCAGCGCCCGCACATCCAACCTATCTGCATCAGCGCGCGACCTGCCCTCACGAACTGCCAAGAGCAGAGCAGCAGCAACCACCCAGCCACCAGCGCTGCTCTCTAGAAAACTGCTGATTCCTAATGGTGCTGCTACTGCTGGGGCAAGAACGCTGCTGCTGCTGCTAGGGCTGGAAGCGATGGAGATCACAGTGGCAGCAGATGGGGCAGGATCAAAGTAGGCGGTTGCCGCTGCTGCTGTTGTAGCCTCTGGTGGACCCTGTGAGACAGGCAGGGTTATTGTCAGAATTGCTGCACGACCAGACACCACCAAAGACAACAGAACCTGGAGTCCTTGTCACCTGCCAAGGTGTACAGCTAGATGAACCCTGTTGCTCAGGGCAATTGAGCTTTTACTGGCTAAGGCCTACCTCATGCGTATGCTCTGAATGGTTGTCTACTGTATGAACCTGCTGCTGCGCATTTTGTTGTTCTTCTGGGCCCTCTGCAGCTGCAGGTGGCACTTGCTGCTGATGGCCCTCCGTAACATGTAACGTAGCCTCTTCCTTTGATTGCTGTTCATCGTCAGTGCCGTTGTCAGTAACATAGACGATCTCGTATTCTGTTTCACACTCGTCTGCTGCTGATGGCTTGAAAGGCCACGGCAGGGACCAGGCAGACTGTTGTTGAGAGCCATCATTATGAGAAGCATAGAGTTTGATCAACCTATGGTTGCAACGTTTGACTGAATGCACGTGTTGAAGCCTATATCCACATTTCGCAGGCAGTGCGCAAGAGCTGCCGAAGCTGGCTGTCTTGCCATGCTGCAGCCCAACCATCGCTCTCCGCTGGCCAGTGATCTGCTACTGACTGTGAGAGTTGTTACACCTGACATCAAGGGGGTTGATCTGCAGATGAAGCTGCACAGACGCTGACAATGCTGCACAGGGCAGTACTGTACAGCCTGAAAGAGCCGCTTTGCTGAGTCAGCACCGAGACCTGCAGAAATGTGAAAACCCCTTGACGTAACTTGTAGTAGTAGTAGTAGTAGTAGTAGTAGTAGTAGTAGTAGTAGTAGTAGTAGTAGAAATGACACCAGCAAGAGCGTATGACAACTATGAACGATAACAGACGGTGTGTTTGTTTGTACTATACGGTACCATGCCAGTGGGTTCAACCCTGATGATCAGCACTGTACAGGCAAAGTGCCTTCTAGCCTAGCCTGGCAGCGGAGCGGCTGCACTGTGACATTGCAGTGGCACTGCGCTGGCAGTGCTAGCTTAGCTCAAATAGAGCCAATTGTGACATAACCATGATTGTGGCACACAGTAAGCTTGAAAGAAGACTTTGACAAAAGAGACACTGTGGCAGCCAGGACAGCCCAGGCACACAGGGTGGCGCCCCCAACGCATGTCAGCGCATCCGCCATAGCACTTCAACTTGCTGCATGGCTAAATTTCTTTTACACTGTCACACACTGTTCAAGAGCAGGGAGAACATATGCATAACTGGTGGCTGCCATGGCAGCTCTGGCCAGAGATGAAAACAAGCAAGGGTGTGGGGTCTGACGTGAGGTCAGCCTGCACTGTGCCTGCAACAGTCAGCCCAAGAGCAAGGAGTCCCTGCACCGTGCGTGCCTCCCTGAAGGCCTTAGCAGTGACTGCAATCATGGACTGATTGGAGCTGTATCTGGGCCTTGACCGCTGCCAGTGCGGAAGGTGGTCACAGGTACAAACCTCTGATTCTGCAGCACACTGACAGTATATCAACCTGGCAGGTACCAGTGCTGCTTGCTGCTTGTGGCCAGTTCCACAATATGGTCCTGTAATTCTGCTCTTCTCCCAATGGTAAGCTGGTCACTTTGCCTGCACCACTGGGTTGCTGGAGACCACCTTCACATTGAAAGGGACTGTATGACTCGTCTCTCGTTGTCAAGTTTATGTTGCAACCTTGGACCTTCCAGCAATGACTCAACCTGCACAGAGTGATATATCAAGGTCAATTGTGTGAATGCGTTTGCTGAAAGTCATCAGGATGGTTGCTGTCTGGATTTGGAGCGTGACACTGTATTGCTGCGAACATTGGAGACTACACACCAACTGAGGCTCACGACTTGTCATCAAGCGGCTTTCAGAGGCATTCACCACTAGCATCAACCACTGCCAATTGCTGAATTGGTTGCAGCGGACAACCAGTCAGTCAGATGGTTTGATGCTGTTCACTGGAACTATGCAGGATGCATCAAGGCAGCCTGCTGCATTTCATTAATTGATCCTGATCAACTAATGCAGAAACTAGTACAGCTTTAAAACAGAGCCTAGCAGAACCCAGGCTAGGCAACACTGCAGCACAATGACGTCACATCCTCATCACCTGCCGGGATGTCTGCATCACTGCTCCCACTATGATAACCAGACTGGTGGTTGCCAGTGTTGTGCCCACAAGGCTGAGGCACAGCTGGTCAAACAGGTTGGCGGTCACGGCTAGACCAGCAAGGGCTAGGCCACCCCAGAACTTGCACTGGCGCATCTTCTGGGAGAGAAATTGCTGGGTGTTATATCCTGGTGCAACGCCTTTGATTCCCACATCAATCTGCAGACAGGTGCACAGCATTGATGGCCTGATCAACCTGGACTGTGTATTATGGTTTGGAAAAAGCCCAGCCTACTTCCGCCAATCATTGCTGTAGTACGCCCTGGAGCCTTCAAGGAGAGAAACTACAGGATAAAGACCCTCTACGACACGCACGAGCAAGACTGCTGCACCTACCATTGTGAAGTACTCTGCCACTTCGGGTGGGTTGACAGCTCCGAATGGTAAAAACTCCATCGCGAAGACCAGCAGGCCGTAAACAAGCAAACCCCAGGCCGTGGCTTGGAGTCCGTAGATGAAATTCGCCACACCAATGAGACCGACAAACTCCGCTGCTTTCGGCAGTATGCCGTAGAACGCCGCGCTCGCAATGATCATTGGCATGACGCCCGACGAATTCAATAGCAGAGGGAAAAAAGCTCCGGTATTGCCAGCCGCGGTCGCTTTCCGGTCCAGTAAAGCCCGAGCAGACGCCAGGAGCTCGGCGCGGCCGCCGGTGTTGGTTTGGCCCGGTGGTGTGGGTTCCTGCAGATTATGTTGACACGAGAAGGTATATACCTCATCAGATGGTGCTTGCTGCCATGCGCTGAGAGTCCAAGCAGGTAATGCTGTACCCACCAATTTGTTGTTTTCATGCTGCCAGCAGGTCAGTGCTATAACTTGCCTCACAGAAGTGCCGCCACTGGTGCAATTATAATGAGCAATACACAACGAAGCCAGTGTCCAGAGGTGTGTAACTCACTGGTGGTGGCACTTTGCTGTACTGCACAATGGGTAGCCTCACTTCACTGCTTGCCAGGTACACAGTGAACAGAAGCAGCCCCAGGTAGCCCAGCAGCAGACCTCCAAGCTGCCACAAGGGGAGCACCGAAGACTCCAAGCCCACCAACACCTGATGCAGGGTGGAGGCATATTCTGCAGTGACAGGCAGAACGCCCACAACCAGCTCTGGAGTCAGCAGGTATATGCTTCAACCATGCACATATCATCGTGTGACTGCAATCAGGCATCGGCAATACGAGACACAGTCTGCAACAGAGTGCAGGTTGCGGCTATTGGCAACTTCAGACCGGCCTGCAATGCCGGTCCTGTGATATTCCTTGCACAATGGTACACATTGTCCACATCTACACACTCACCCCACCACAGCCTTCAGCGTTCAGGCAACAGGCACTCATGAGCAGTAGAGAGACTGCTGTGGATGCTCGTGCCAGGAACCCACCAGTTATTATGCCCATACAGATGACCAGCGTGCTTCCATTGCCAACTCCTGCTGCTGTGATGGTGTTGGCACACTGGTGGATCATGAACGAGCCAGCCACAAGCGCGAGTGTAGTCTGAGCCACAAAACCCTGGCTGTACAGGGCATAAGGCGCCAACTCCAGGGCTTTGTGAATAGCCTGCATGCACAGCAAGAGAACACCAGCATGAAGCTGCTGACTGTTGTGCCACGCATCCCAGGGTGGGAGCTTCACTGGAGTTGGCAATGACCTCAATGCAACAGGAAACCTGCATGTGCTTGATGGCCAGCAGCCAGCGGCAGCTGCTGTGTGTAAACCCTGTGCTTGAGGATGTTGCAAGCCTGGCCCCAGGTGTGTTATTGCTGTCTCCACAGGCAGCACTCACTGTGTACAGGGCAAACAGCAGCGCCAGGTAGTTGATGCGGTCATTGATCAGCGCCTCACCCTGCACCAAACCAGGAAATGGCACACCCAAACAATTACCAACCAGGTGGCAGGCTCAAGTCCTGCACAAGGGGCTGTACTCTGTGCTCTCCCTGCCTTCAGGTGCATGTGCGAAATGCAGCAATAATGCAACCACCGATGCGTCTGTGAATAACACTGAGGTGCCTCAAGCAGATGCAGGACTTGGTTGCAAACCAACAGTGCAGGTCTCAAAGGAGCAGGGGAGGCTAGGCGTCCCGCTGTTGGTGTTCATAGTCCTTACCGCCTTTCCCTCCTTCCTAGCCTCACGCAGCCTGTTGGCCCATGTGAACGGCATCAGGTCCTTGGGGACAATCAGCAGCATGGTGATGATGATGGATGCGTTGATGTGTGGGCTGATACCCAGCTCAAACAGACTCGCAGGAAGGGCTTGAGCTTGGCCATACAGCGCACGCATCATGCGCTCACCTGCAGGACGAATCGGTACCATAACATGTGTGCACTGCTGCTGCTGCTGTACAGACACCATTTGCTGCAGGAAGAAACAGAGCTGGCAGTGCCGGTGGAGAGATGTTACAATGTTTGGGGGTCAACAGCGACCCAAATGGGCATACTGTTGCTTTCAAGCTGCACATGAGCTGAGGATGGTCAAGTCTGCTGCAAAGGTGCCTCAGATCATAAGAATTCGTATTCAAGAGGGTTTGTGCCTGGGCTGTGACTGTATTCCTACTTGTAACCCCACAGGCTTCTGCATCAGGAGGAGCGGCAGATAGCTCAGGTGCATATCTTGATAGAATGGCCTGCCCTCAGATTTTGATTATCCTTTTGGCTGGGTTGCATGCACGTGGGTGAAAACAGCCCGCGTATGCAGCAGCATTGGACGTGTGTGGTCTCACCTTCCATGCCAGTCGCCGCTGCTGGCAAGCTTGTGAGGTCCACTCCAGGCACTGGTATGAAGTAGCCCAGGCGGATCACCATCAGCATTGTCAGAGTCACCAACAACCGTTGGATCACCGGCCAGTTGCGCTGCACCCACCCTGGTACAAACTGCTGTAGTAAGGCTTGCTGAGGAGGTCTACAGAGCAGCACATGCAGGGTGATGCTGATGTTCTTATAATGTGCTCAGGGACCATTTTGTGAAGGCAGGCCTAACAGGTGCACTGCACGGCCATATGCATGCATGACAGCCAAGGCAACCTGGCTGTTCTTATTAAGCTGTTAACCACGGCCTTTGTGGATGCCACAGCCTTGTGTGTCGTAAGATCATATCTCACTGTTTACCTAGAGCCACTCACTCATGTGGAAAGCCACCTGCTGTGCCGCTGCTGTATGCTGCTGCTGCATTGTTTCTCTTGGCAACACTTTTTACTTTTATAAAAGCTCCCACCACTGCAAAAATGCGCCTGCGGCTCAAATCTGTGTTCGCTGCAAACTGCAGCCTGCTGTTGCCTGCTGCACCACGGGCATGTTGCCTGCTGCTCTGCAAGACTGCGTGGTGCTGCTGCAGTGAAAGAATGCTGATGCTGCGTGTTGCACGATATGTGCAACTAGACCTGCTCAATTGGGATACAAGAGATCCTGCAGTCACGGCAAAGCATACACAAGGTAACACGAGCAACAACAGTATCATGAGCAGCAGGGCTGGCATCAGACACGAGTTCAAAGCCTCCTCAGGCAGCTGCGGCTTACGATGTAAATAAAATGTACACTTGCCTACGGCAGGCAGTGCTGCGTAAGTGTTGCAAGTGCGCTTATGCACGACTGGCGAAGCCAGCATCCCTGTTGCGCGGCCTCAAGTTTCTCTACCCCGCCATGCACTGTTTGCCGAGCTCAACAACAAAACATCGAGTGTTTACTTCCTGTGGCATTGGATTGATGGCAGGAAGCGACGATCCTGGTGCACGCTGGTCACTCGGTGCCCCTCTTTCTACTGTGTTAGCGATTGCGCTGCAGACCCCAAGAGTTCAAGCAACACAGTATCTTGAACCGTGCAAACCATCGCACTTTCTCCCCATGCAGAGCCGGCTGCCCCTGAACCATAGCCTGTAACCTGCTTTTCAAACTGCTTGATAACTTGATAGAGCCCAGTGCATCAGGTTGAGACGCCATGGTTGGGTTGCGCTAATTCGCTGTTTGCAGTTTGTCCTTATGTCTCGCTCATTTCAACATACCCCTGAGGCCACAGGAAGACGCCTTCAAGGTAGGCTGATTTAGTAAGACTAATCCAGGCCCTGGTACATACACCCTTAAGAGAATCAAGCAAACTCAAGTGAGACCGTTTATTGTATGTTTACTTCTGTATGAATCAACTACTAGTAGTAACACCACATGGAACATGTTCCCCTGAGGAAGCTCAAATGTCATGATGGTGGGCTGAGTCAGAATCCCAAGGCCCGGAAACTTCTACTGCTGCCAGGAGGACACATGGGCACCGCACCATATAACGTTGTTTTCAGATAGTAGTAAGAAATGTGATATTTGTTTCTGTTTTTGCCCCCATGAGCCATTAGTTGGCTCCTTACGGGTGGAAACCCTTGAGGTAACTTGTAGTAGTAGTAGTAGTAGTAGTAGCAGTAGTAGTAGTGATAAGTGACCTCACTTGCTAGGTAGGTAGGAAGGATGGAAAGAGGCCATAGTGGCCGCAAGGCCTTGCCCATGCAAACTGTTTGGGCCAACTGAACTATCAGAATCGCACAGTAGATGGCGGCCCCCTCGCATGTCAGTTCAATTGCCAGCTCCGAGCTAGAGTCTAAATGTTGACATTGCATGGCTCTATCTCTTTTACAGTACTCCAAGGCCTTGCCCTGAAGCAGGCAAGCCCTCTCTTGCCACAGTGTGCGAAGGGTGCCCAAGGTCAGTGGCGTCTTTGATACCACCGCGAGGTTGTGCTGCATGGTTGCCTGCTGCACCATGTCATCACAATCATTGTGATGTTCATGAAGTTGCACAGTTAAAAAAAACGCCTCCTTGCAATTAACTTGTTGTAACCTGCACATTCAGCACACCCCCGCAACTAGTCGACCAACTGAGTGGGTTGACCAGGCTTGAATGCCAGATGAAGCGATGCAACTGTAACCATTATACTGCTTGCCACTAGTTGATCCACAGCATGGTGCCTGGCCAACACCTCTGCTGTTGATCACCTTTGTCATGTGCATCATTTGCATGGTTGCATGATGTTACCTATCCCTGTCATTCCACTGCTACACGAGGTATTGTGCCTGCAGCTGCAGTGTGTTTCTGCAGGACTGACATGTTACATAGGATGCGGTGGAGCTTCTTATCTCAGGACACTCGGTCAGCACCCTGGGGTGCCACCCCCTCGCAACCCTGTGGTGCTAACCCGTTTTCTCCTCCTTTTTACAGGTAATGATGTGACGTGGAAGGACAGCTCGGTGGACAGCCGGACAGCCGAGGCAGGCACAAGCATCACACCCGGGTGGCGCCCCCACGCATGTCAGTGCATTTGCCATTGCATCTCAACTTGTTGCATGGCTCAATTTCTTTTACAGTTAAATGTGTGAATGTGGGTGACTGATGATCTTCTTCAAGAACATCAAATTCAAATTAATCAGACTCAAGTTGAGAGTCGGCAGTAAGTAAAAGACTGTAGCTTCTTATAGGAAGGTGATTACACCTAACTGATGCTTTGTGCCAGTTAGCAGCAACATAATCACCCTGACTGACAACTGCCGCGTGGTGATGAATGCAGCCAGCAGAACACCTGCCAGATGCTCAACAACCCATGTAGGCAATCAAGCCAACAAGCACAGATGCAGACTCTGTCAGACAGGGCCTGCATGATGGCACGCACACCACACAAACGACGCGCTCTGTGAATAGCGTTGATAGGAACAATACTGTTGGGTGTTGATGAGACAACAAAAAGCAAACAGAACGACCTCACCAGATATTGTATTTCACCACAATTGACTGTAGATTGATTATGAAACTAGTGCAAACATCAACAGGACCCACTTGAGTGAACTCAGGTGACATGGTTTATTGTATGTTACGGTTGGAGAACACCCCAACATCAGATGCAAGAAGTAGGATGAGTCAGCTTGATAGGCTAGCCTTTATGGCCGCATGCTGATGCGCAGAGCTTGGCAGCACCAACATATCGCATACGCTGAGACCAGAACAGCCAGGTCACTGGTGGCCAGCCATACTGGCTGACTGTCAGATGTCGTATGCTAGTGACAAATACTTGTGAGTGTGTGATACATAAACCAAACATCGAGCCATCATAGATGCTACCAAAGAAGTGACCATGCAGACCATGGCTGAGGGCAAGCTGTGAGGTAACCCAGCCACTATGCCAGTGAGACACACTATGGCGGTATGCCACCCCATGTGCAATATTTCCAGCCAGAGTCTCCTTCATACAGGTCTGAACCCAATCCTTGCACATGCCATCAGGTCACCTAAGCTGCACTGTTCCAGCAGCAGAAGAGATTGCGACACAACACACCTTGCGACACAACACACCTGCCGTACAAACAAAGACTTGGCTCAATTCAGCTCTTCACGCACAAATCATTCACTGTATAAAGATGTTGAGAGGTATGTGCCAACCCTTTGAAGACACACCCATATAGTTTGGTGTGTATTGCTACGGACCCTGCATATCAGGCTGCTGCAGCAGCAATACAATGGTTTTGTGGCACATGTACACCTGGATGGCAATGTTGGCATCACATCACAGATCAATAAAGGTACACTGCTTGTCGAGCATCAAATTGTACACAGCCCACACATGGCTGGGCACACATACCTCTCACTATAACTCCAGTCAGCACCTACACACTCGGCAGTATGGCGCACACAGAGGCCTGCTGCATGGCTACGGCGCATCACAAATACCCCCCCCCCTTCTCCACATGCGTGCATTGTGCCCAGCATCTATCCATCCTCGTGCCAGTCTTGTGTCAGGCTTGCTCAATGGAGCCACACCCAACATACAAGCACTCCAGCCAACACTAACAATGGATCTACCAATGACGCCGGAAGACCATGACTACCACACAGCTTCCCGCACTGACGTGTGAAAAGCAGCAACAGCAGTTGACAATGTCCTTCAACACACGAACCTGTGACGCCCTATGAAAGAATAGTTGGAACCCAGCTGGGACAAAGTCAGTTAGCTGCATTTAACTGCAACCTGCTGTCAAATTACTGGCAGAACATAGCTCACAGGAAATACAGCAAAAAGAACAAAACACACCACAAGTCAAACCAATCACAACAGGCTGCCAATCTCAGACTGAACCGCCAAGGCAGGAGCCATTGACACAGCTGCCTGAGCCAGCAGCAATGACAACAAGTGGCACTGAACAAGTAAGAGCAAGTGAAGAACACATCCTGCCTGCGCAGTGCATGCATGGTTTGCACAAAGCTGAAGCATCAGATATGGAGTATGCAAAGAAAGCAAGCTGCCTTGACGTTGCTTCATTGCTGATCACTGGTGATACGTGCACACCCAGCATATGGGTGCAATTTTGACCTTACTCCCTGTGCATGCTGCCTCCTCTGATCATGCTTGCAAACTGAGTTCTGCGGCATGTGACTGCACATGCAGCCAGCTGAGCAGTTAATCATCTTGCCAACCATTGACAGTGGGCAGGCAGCAGACCATGAATCAAGACAGAGGTACACTGCGTATGGGGTGAGTACATACAAACTGCACTATCTTGAGGCTGGAGAGCAGCTAGATGCCCTGCACAGGTACCGCTATGCTTGGCAAACTCAACAGAACAGGCAATCCAAGGTTTTGCCCAGCGCAGCCCCAAGATGCACCAAAAGTAACAGGTCTGACACAAGCGACATCATTGCAGCGCTGTTTGCAGTGAACCAATTTTAGCCTGTAGATGATGAGTGCATGTTGTGCATGTCCAGCACCAGTTGGCGACTGGCTGGGTGACACCAACTGCGCAGAACAGCACACCCATGGAATGAACTGCAAAGGAGCCTGATAAGACAGGCACACTGCATGTCTGGCACGAGTGCTGTGCGATACCAGAACACGACAATGACATGCTCTTCATGACAGATAAATGCATGCAGGGTGCACACTCAGCCACAGGCTGACAGAATGCACGCAACCAGATAGCGCTGAATTGGGAAAAGACGCCCGCACAAAGGACCTTCCCACTGAAACCCCACAAGTGGCCTTACAAGAGACAGAAACCTGTACTTTGAGACCACCATTCTCACCACTAAGCACTGGGCGACACTGCTGCTATAATCCTAGCAGCAGTAGCTGCTGCAGCTGCCATGCGGCAGCTCCATACTGCTGTTCATGATCATAGTGGTCCGCTGGTGGTTTATAACGAGAAAACAGACAATGGTCAACCATCACAAAGGCTAGCTTCACCCAGCTATCACTTCCTCACATGGCTATCACTCCCTCTCAGCTGCAGGCACCACCACAGGCATTGAGCTGCTCCTGAGGAAGTTGCATGCAGGCAGCTCACCAGATAGCCTACGGGCAAGGCTTGGCAGGCTGCGCTTTGGGCTCAATGCTCCAGCGCTGCTGCTGCCTCTTGCTGGGCTGAGAGGCATTGGCACTGGCTGTAGGCTGCGTGGTGAGAACTCCACAACATTGTTGGCCACACTCCTGCTACTGGGCGCTGGCGTGTACCCAAGCACAGCTGACAACCACGGGTGGCCCAATGCCTGCTCAGCAGTAATCCGGGTTGCAGGGTTGCGATCAAGCATTTGCGACACAAGGTCCTTGGCGTCCACACTGATGTCTGCCCACACTTCACGGGGGAACTGCACCTCATTGCACCTGGTGGCAGCCAGGATTTCATAGGGTGGGAGCTTGGAGATGTCGTCCATGGACTTGTTGCGCCAGAAAGGCATCCGGCCTGTCAGCATCTGGTACATCTGCAGATCACGACAGCCACAAGATTGATGTGACAGCAATGACTTGTGAAACACTATTACTGAAGAGGGGTGAGCTGACCCTAGCAGTCACAGTTGCAAGGACCAGATTGCAACAGAACAGCAAATGCAAAGGATCCCAAGGCTGTAGTCCATGCCAGCTGCTCTGACTCACCAAGACACCAGCTGCCCACACATCCACGCCTACACCGAAACGCTGCAGTGCCATCTCCGGCGCCATGTACAGAGGTGTGCCACAGCACTGTGTCAGAGGCTTGCCCCGACCAGTGACCTTGCTGGAGCCGAAGTCCACAGCACGCACATGCAGCCGGCAGCCACTGGCAGCCCTAGGGGAAGAAGGAGCTTCCACGTCTTGCCCAAACATGATGTTGGCAGGCTGCATGCAGCAGAAAAGTCAACAACAGGCTCAACCAATCGCACAGGTTCAAACCAAGCGAACCTTCCCAGATCACCTTTATCCCTCAACGAAGTGCAAGTCTGCTGTATGCGCTACATCACCAAACAGACAAGGCCTTTCACCCTGCCAATCTCGTACCTTGAGGTCACCATAGCAGATGCTGTGGCGGTGGCATTCCACCAGCACATCCAGGACCCCACGCATGACAGTGGCAGCCTCTACTTCGCTGAGGCACCCTTTCTGCTCTAGCAAGGCCTTGAGGTCGCCACCAGCACACAACTCCTGTACGATGTAGGCATATTCCTCATCCTACAGAAGAACACACACATGATGAGCGACGAGCAAAGGTCACCAAGAAGTGCCCTGTGCTGCACGTACACATTGCTGCATTTGTCAGAAAACTGTACAAGGAAAGCAGAAAATGCAGCAAGTTAGCCGAGTTTGGACACCACAGGGAGGCATTTGACAGTTGAGGGAAGTCGGCTGTTTAATCAAATTGCCTGCAAGGGGACACTCAGCGTGCACAGTTGGGCAGCAACCACGCTGATGCCCAACAAGTACCCACCTCGTACAGGCCCTCAAGCCTTGCCACATACTTGGACCCCAGTTGTGCTTGCCTCCATGCATCCACCTCATGACTAATCGCATCCAGCTGCATACCATGCTTACCAGCTTTATGAAGCACTTTGACTGCATAGCTGTTGCCTGTAAGTTTGTGCACTGCCTCATGCACTGTTCCAAAAGACCCTGCCCCCAGCACAGGTCCCATGCTGAACTTGCTCTGGAAACCAACATTCCAGCCCAGCTGCACGCTTGCTTCAGCGCTGATGGAACTGCGAGCTGCGATGAGTTGGCCTCTGTGACCATGATTAGCCTGATCACAGCCCTGCCTGGGCGCCAGCAGCACCCTCGCATGTTTTGCTGTATGTTGTAATGGCTGACATACGGGATGAGGAACTGTAACGTGACATGCTGCCTTTGAGGGCGCGCATACGTCTGTATGCAGGTGGTGTGTTGTCAAGATACACATCCCAGCACTGCGATGGACGCTTCAATAGATCAGACCGCCTTCACCAAGCGCTAGCCTTGGCACCTGGATACAGAGAAACATATATGAGTACTTCAAGTCAGCAACGTATGTAGACAGCATTAGGTGGGCACATCATGAAGAAACCAGCATCTTCCGCAGGACCAAAGCATCTTGTCAAACAAAATGCGTTGTCAACAACTTCAGCTCGCAAGAACAATGAATCACTGTATGCGCAGATGAGCTGCATGCGCCATGGCTCGAAATCAAAAATCACGTTCTCCCGGCATGCCTTGACACTAGAAGAGTAAAAGCTGTAACTGCCCCACACGGCTGTAATACGCCTGCACCATTAGGTCCCTAATGGGGTCAACACTGCTGCTATGTCAAAAGAAAAAGCAGGCGGTCATGCAGCCTGGTTGCCTGCTTGAAGGCCGCTGTTGATGTCAGCGAACAACAATAATGTTACCGGTTTCATGTCCTGGTACTCTTACAGGCCATACCTTGATTGATGGCCCTCTCGTGCTCTCTGCGTGCTTCGTGCTGACTGACAGCTTGAGGTTGAGCGTATCGCTCTGAACGGTTGACGAAAATGAGAAGTCGCATTGCACTGTACTTTGACTCGCAACGTGTTGGCCTTGGTCTTTCAAGGCTCCAGGCAGCTGTTGTTATGTCACATTCTGGTTCTGGCCTGGCCGCTTCGCGCCCTGCTCAGGCTGTATCCTTTGGTTGGCATTAGTCAGAGAAGCAGACTCCATAAACCTGTGAGTGCTTGTCAGCTAGCGGCGGGGTCTCTGACTTGCAGCAATAGCATTGGACAGCCATGCCTGTCGAGACCTGTAGGGGTCCTAGTAATGTGAACTGGTCAGTAACGCAGAGCTGCACTCGAGGTTTCCGCAGGCTACGTAGAGCTGCTGTCTCAGCCGCTGCGAAAAAAGGTGGTAGCAGGAGTGCGGCACCTCAGCAGCAGGAACAGCAGCATGAGGTAGTAGTGGGGATCGACCTAGGAACAACAAACTCGGTGATCGCTCATATAGTGGACGGCAAGCCAGTTTGCATTCCAAACGAGCAGGGCGATACTTTGACTCCATCAGTGGTTGCATTCCTACCAAATGGCAGCACAGTGGTGGGCAGACAAGCCAAGAAGCAGGACCCCAGCACAACCTATTACTCTGTGAAACGATTGATTGGCAGACTTTTCGCTGATCCAGCAGTGCAGCAGGAGTGCAGGCGTGTGGCATACAAGGTGCACATCAGCTATCTGTGGTGGTTGAAGGACACAGCATGCCAGTGAACATCCTGACACCCACACTGACCATTGTGCCTCCAGACATGAGCGCATATGCAATTGGAGTGCTGCAATTTGCTGGTTCACCTGCTCAACCATGCATGTGAAAAGGTCAGTGCCTGTGTGCTGCAACGCGCTGCACTGCCTGACCGGCTGCTGTATCCTTGCAGCAGAATAGCCTAGGCCAGGCACGCAACAGGGTAACCCCTGTCTCAATCACATCCTGTGACACCTCCCACATTATTCAGAAGCCGGTTGCTTGGCTGCTCTGCAGGTAGACCAGGATTCTGATGGCGCTGTAGTGCTGCAGTGCTCTGCTGTGGAACCTGGTTGCCTGTATCCTGAGGAGGTGTCCGCCTGTGTGCTGCACCAGCTGCTGCAAGATGCAGTACAGCACACCAAAGCAGACAGCATAAGCAAGGCAGTCATAACAGTACCTGCATACTTCACAGATGAGCAACGAGAAGCAACAGTCACAGCAGGTAGGCAGCCAGCACGAAACTTGCTTGGCTTTCTTAAGGCTCCAGTGCCTGCTGGAGCTTACACCACCAGATTGTGAAGTAAAAGAAATTGCCTGCAATTGGCTGGTCCTGTAATCCGCCTCTCAGAGTAGTGTGGTAGACTGACCACTGCCCAGGCCTGCTGATGTTGCGGTACACCACCACCTGCTGCCGCTGACCTGCCTGCAGGGAAGCTGGCTGGCCTAGAAACTGTGCGCCTGGTTCGTGAGCCTGTGGCTGCTGCACTGGCATATGGACTAGATTTGTCAGAGGACCAGGTGAGTTCAGCGGCGCATAGCAGCGGCAGCACGAGCAGCCGTAGGCTGGTAGCAGCAGCAGCAGCAGCAGCAGGCGGCTGGGTTTTACTCTGGGCACACAGCGCAGTTGCATCACAAGCATGTTTGCAGTAGACGCTTCTGTATCTCTAGCCACACTTGTCCCATATGTGCATGCTGCATCCCAGTGCTGTGTTGCTAGTACCATATGCCTCTCTATGCCAAAGTCCACATGCAAGCGTACTGCTTCAGCTGTCCCACAACGTGGCAGCGCCTTCATCATCAGCACACTGCCTCCACCTGATCACACTGCCCTCAAGTGCAAGCAGGTTACGTGATTGAACTTTGCTGCAGGTTGTTCTGGTGTTTGACTTAGGTGGCGGCACCTTTGACGTCTCGCTGCTGGAAGTGGGCAACGGCACAATAGAAGTCCTCAGTACAGGTGCTCTGACACACAGCATCACATCAGACCAAAACAGCGCTTGTGGACAGGGCTGCAGTGCACAGCTGCTGCCAACCGCTTACGCAGCAAATGCATGAGAACAGTCAATTACAATGAACAGTCAGTCTTCATTCTTGTGACTTGTCTTGCTTGACTGCCTGCAGGCGGTGATGCCCACCTAGGTGGTGATGACTGGGATGCGGCCATTGTCAGCTGGCTCAAGACCAACTTTCTGGATCCAGCAGGTGCGTTGACATGGGTCAGCTGGTGCAGGTGCAGCACATGCAGCAGCAGCATTAGCAGTGATAACATGAGCACAAGTCATGCAACCCATTTTATTGCTTCGCCACTGCCCCCTATTCGTGGTCTGTGTGCTTTGTCATTGTCAGTATTGTGTTGCTTCTTGCTCTAGCTGCTGAGCTCAAGTCAGCGTGGGCCGTACTGCTGACTGCCACCTGATAGTAAACAGTGCATGTGCCAAGCCAGACTGCGTGAACGTCGACAAAGTGTTCAATGCCTCATGCAGGCGTTGACAGCAGCACACCAGCAATTGCATCCAGGTTGAAGGCTCTGGCGGAGTATGCAAAGGTCCAACTCAGTGAGGCTGAGCAAGTCACTATCAGGCACGTGGAACCTGCCCTGCTACTTGCATACTCATGAACAGACCCAGTGGGCATGAGAGTGCCCGGACAGGCACATGACCAGCTCACTGGCCATGATCAGGTCGTGCCCTGCCCAGCTGTCGCTAGTAGCACATGCAGGCTAGCCTGAACCTGCGTAGGCTCTGGCCACCCTTATTGCACACAACCCAGCACACAGCAGCGTATAGCAGAGGTCACCAGCTGACACTGCGGCGAGATGACTCCAAGTGTATCATCAGCAATGGCCACACTCAAAGCTTATTTGCGTGCAGGATGCCTTTGGGTGGTCCCAGTGGCGGGCCATTGCAAGTGCAACTTGATCAACAAACCTTGGACGATTTGTCTACAGACCTGTTCAGGCGCGCAAGGTTACCACTTGATCAGGCTTGCTGGACAGCTGGTGTGGACTTGAACGAGCTGCAGATGACGTATCAAGCCAAGAAGGAGGAGCTAGCTCGCAAAGGTGTTGCACAATGGAAGCAGGAAATGGTATGTAGTTTGCAAAACATGCAGGGCTAGCATGTGATGTGAAGCAGAGCCATGGTTGCTGATTCTAGGGCAGGGTACGCTGCAGTTTGATGACAACAGATGGGACTTTCACAGCCTGGCAGGTTGAGCTGCTGCCGAGCATAGCAAGCTGCAGCTGATTACCTTGATGTGTTTTAGTTGTTTTCCAGCTCCAGAACGACTGATGAAAGTGCCTTGCTGACTGCAGCTCAAGCTGGAGATCAGACCGCGTGCGCGTGCTGCTGTGAGTGAGGTGTTGCTGGTTGGTGGTGCCACCCGCATGCCAGCAGTACGGCGGTTCATCACCAACATGACTGGCCTGGTGCCTCAGGGACTGGAGAGTGGAGTGGACCCAGATGAAGCAGTAGCTCTGGGAGCAGCAGTGCAGGTGTGACAGGTTTCGCGAATCCAGTCCTGCAGTTGCTAGCGTCATTGTGTGTACACACAGCCCTAACCTCGCTGCTGCCAGTGGCAGAATCACACAGTGAGCTGCACACAGCCCAGCAGGGTCGGACCTTAGCAGCAGCCTTATCACACTGTCAAGGGGTCATTAACCAACAGCAATTCCCCCACTCCAATGAATCTGGCACACTCTGGTGTCCTGTCAGGCAGCTTGTGGGTGATTGTGGGTGACAGCCCCCTTGCATGTCAGCGCATCGCCAGCTCATATCAATGATGCATGGCATTCTTTCTGGCCTCTAGTCCATGACCGTCATCCATGCCCTTCTCCCTTTGGGAGAAAGCTATTTTTCCTCAAAGTACCCCATTCTTTGGTGCACACAGAGTATTAGGAGGAGCCTTGGCACTTTGTTGCTCTTGGTTTATTTGCATTGTTGCTGGTTTGATGTTGGCTGCTGCAGGCTGGCATACTGCAAGGGCAGGTGAACAGCCTGATGATCATGGATCAGTGGCAAGCCAGCCTCATGAGGGCTTTGGCACAACTTCAACTTAAAAGCAGCCCTGAAGTGCGGCAGCATGTTGAGGAGCAGTTTGACCTTAAAGACGATCCCGCACAGATAGCAGCAGCCGGTGACAGTTTCTTGAGCATGAGCAATACAGCTGAAGACGAGGCCTTAGATGGCGCTTCTGCTTTGGAAGCACTGTCAAGTGTCAACAAGACGATGCCCATGAGCGGGACACTTAGCAGCAGCACCAGCAAGCATTTGGAAGCACTGCCCAGAAGAGCCACAGGAAAGCAGACAGAAGCTAGGGAGGGAAAGACCAGGCGCAGCACTGGGAACGGCGGACCTGTCAAACAATAGCAGCAGCAGTTGCTGAAGGGCGGTTCCAGGTATATCAATGCAACTGGCGCGAGCTTGAGGTACTTGTGCCACCATGCCAATTTATCTCAAGAGTGCTGTTGCAGGACTATCATCTACCGCAGTTGCAGACTGTACCTTCGGCGCAAATCACATCGCAAGAGGTGACGTCCTAGGTGCCTTATCGGGCCAGAACGGCTCATGCCACAGGCCCCAGATCATGACGGAGTGACGGAGGGACCTCTAGTGTCGTAAATTTGCAGTTTGGCAGCGAACCAGCTCGCTTCTGCTGAATTTTGCATACCGCACCTGCCCGTATTGATGAAGGGTAATTGAGGTCCCAAGCTGCTGTTAATCAGTACGAGTAACAGCGCCGAAACCAGCAACCCACAAGGCCCGCCAGTTGCACACCATGTGCATCCGCACAGAAAGCTTTAAAACATTTTCTATGCATGTTTGCCACCACATCACTCACTTGAACCATGTCTCCGAACTGCCATGAAATATCTGCAGCTGTGTGCCTTCAGCTTCCTGAAAGACGCGACTGTAACTTCAGACAGATCCATCACACAGAACGTACTGCACACGCGTGATTACGTTGCTGCAACGTCAAGGGAGCGCCACTGGGATCAAGAAAGGGCTGAAATCTGCCTGAGCCCTAAGACCTTAGCTGCAATTGTGGCCGGATAGCTCTTTGACTACGCCTGCGCACGCGCACGGTGCATGATATCGGGGAAAAGTGTGTGGCAGGGTACACGATAGATACTGGGTTTTCAGCGGGGAACAAGCGCTGTTGGTGTCATAGCGTCAGGGCAGGGCAGGTGAGGTGTACTGGCTCGAGCTATTTCTGCTCATATAGAACGTAATGAAACCACAGCCATTGATAAAAGTCGCTTCGTGTCCTTCACCGAGGTGCCTGCTCCCTGCTGCAGAGTTTTATCATCAAGTCGTTCGTGTGCTCCTGCTCAGCACTGAGCAGCCTCACAGGGTCGCGCGTATCCCCTTTCTTGGTGTCGCAAGGCTGGTAAGAAGCGTTGCAGCGTATTTCATGCTCGATCTGACGTGACCAACCTTCTCGAATTGTTGCGGCACATAGTGGCTCGTGTGCTCGTGTGATATCTCATTGACAGCCCTCCAGCTGACTTATTGTACGCTTAAGTTATTACCTGGGCCGCTGTACATGAAGCAGACACCTGCAACGCCTGCCAGCTTAGTGGCACCAGTTGCACTGTTGAGCTGTTTCCATCACACCCCAGCCCGATTTATGATCTCACAAAAGTAGCTGATTGGATTTCGTGGTTTTGTGACATTAGTCCGAGGCAGACGCGGCGTTGTGTGATCAGGTCCTTGGACAATCGCAAAGTGCCCGCAGCTGGGGCAATGCATTCTTCTTGTCGCTTGCTGTCTGCCGTTGATCATGTATAGAAACACATATGTTGTTTGCAATTTTTCGCAGGGTTTTCAATGTCTATGGCGCCAAACAGCCACGTGGGCTTCGGCCTGCCATCTCTGCACGAGCAGGGTGTGATGCCTCCAGTCAACAAGCCCGCAGTCGTCGCATCTCTTGTAGTGGATGTTACAGCTCAGCCACTTCACGCACCTACAGGCAGCATCAGTCCTCCTGCATCCAGCTGTTCAACTGGAACAGCGATAGGGGCGGTTGGGTCTCGCAGCTCACCGACCAGCAGCTCGGGTGTCACGGCACGTCCTCAGCAGCAGTCACGCATGGGAGTTGCCAACATGGTGTCTGGCCATGCAGCAGCACCAATGGGTGCAGGTTCAGCAGCACCCGGGTACAATCAAAGCAGGGAGTGGCTGTACAAGCTGGTGACCTTTCCAGCCTACTTCACCCCCTGCCTCAACTGCTGCAGCGGCAGCCGCACCCCTAAGCGTGAGCAGCTGATGACGCTGTTCGACACCAAGTTCCCACACAAGGTGTACTGCAGCCACTGCCCAGAGTGCCAGGTTCAGGGGGGCTCCTCCCTGCTGCAGGTGCGCCGGGCCTCCTTCAAAGACGTGGTCAAAGCCACAGATATCTGCCGCTTTGGCGCAGACATCAGCGGCGTCCAGCAGTACACTCTGAATGGCAGCAAAGTCATCTACCTCAACCGCGAGCAGACCAGCGAGAAGAAGAACAACAATGGTGCTGCAGCTCCTGCCATGTGCACTGTTGATGGGCGGGCAATGATGGACAAGTCCAGCCTGTACTGCTCGCTTAAGTGCAAGATGCAAGCAGAGGACTCTGGCTTTACCTGCTGGCTGGATCAGCAGGATCCGTCTGTGAGGTATGAGCCACTGGCGGGCGGCAGCTAGCACCAGTAGTGTTGCTGGTGGGAAATGTTACAGCCAGCACCAGTAGCAGCACTCAACTTGTATGATGTATAGTTGTTCTGAGCGTGTGTGTGTGTGTGTGAGGGGTATCGCGAGTTGGGTTGCATTTGCAAACAGCAGCATCAGAGACGCATGCCCTGGTTGCTGCTCCTGGCCCTGCAGGATTTTGGCAGACATCGCAGCAAACGCCCCTCCTCGGCCCACAGTGGCCTGCAAGCGCTCTGCACAGCCAACCAGCAGCGGCAGCAGTGCCAGCCTGGGTGAGTCTGGTGGCAGCATCACTGGTCGTGCCAAGAAAGTAGCTCGTACCAGCAGCAGCGGAGGCACTGTGGGAGCGGCAGCAGGTGCTCCTGCGGGGCAGGGATCTGGTGGTGAGTCAGCTGCACCTGCTGCTGCTGTCAAGGCCCCCAGCCGCATCCGTCTGCCTGCTCCAGCAGGACTGCAGCGCACAGCCTCAGCTCCATCAGCAGCAGCTGCAGGAGGTGTGACTGCCGGTGCACCAGCTGGCCTGAAGCCTATTAGGACCAGCCTGAATGCCAACAGAAGCAGTTCGCTCAACCACGGCACGCATCCCCTGAGCCTTGGTGGCAGGCAGAGCACAGCACCCTCCGCGTTCCTGGAGGCGGCCATGTCTGATCCTCAGCTGGGTCCTTCCACCACCATGGGCATCAGCATGCAACAGCAGCCAGCAGGTTTGTGTGGCAGCAGCTGGCTGGCTGGCCCTGCTGAATTGGACCATGCTCTGTCCAGCAGTGATGCAGCTCTGGGCAGCTGGGAGAGTTGGTCCACCTGGGAGGCTGGCAGCCCCCGCTTTGCCAGTGGGCTCGGGGTCAATGAGGAGAGCTGGGAGGATGGAAGCCTGTCTCCCGCCCTCATCACGGCACCTAATGCAGCAGCTGGAGGGATGTTGGGTCACTGCTTGAGCAGCAGCCCTGAGGAGTGGTGGCTGGGCTGCAGTTCGCCCAGTGGTGCTTTTGCTGCGGCAGGCCTGGCTGGGTTCTAGGCTGCTGCTGTATGTTGCATGGGGTGATCTGGAGGCGAATGTGCAGCACTCGGGTTGGTCCTCACCTACACTGAGAGAAAATACACACATGTGCCGTGTAAGTGAGAGTTGATCAGTGTGCAGCATGGGCTGCTCTGTTGCTGATGTACCATTGTGCATGGTGACTGTGTTCTAAGTGCAGCTAGGAACATGCTGCACTGGCTGGTATGCTGGTATGTGTTGGATGGTGCGCCATGCCAGTGCGTGCAGTGGGATCCCAGGTTGGGCATCTGGAGGTTCTAGTGCAGCTGGGTGAAGAGTTTTGGAAATGGAATAATGTGTCCCTCAGGTGGAAGTGGAGGCTGATTGTGCTTATCTATGCGATATCTTGGGCATAAGTGTACCACTAATGGTGCAGGCTAGCAGCAAGCACAGGTGTATGCTACTTGGGCCTGAGCCGTCCATGAAGCCACAGCTGTGCGCTGTACAGTCACGAAGGGGAGCATTGTACTTGCTGTGCCATGGGCTGGTCCTAATTGCTCTGCATCCGCTGCATCTTTGCCTACAACGTTCACAATCTGTCTTCAGGCTTTTTTAGGCAGCACAGCTTACTTTCTGGGCTTGTTCTTTCTGTGGTTTAAGCGCAGTCACCAGGGTAGCAGGGTCTGCAGGCCTGTATGCTTGGGAGTGGTTGGTGGCTTGAGTGAGGAGTGAGCTTAATTGATGCATATGCGAATGTTGAAAGACTGTGTTTCATATCAAGTAGTGCATGAGAGATTAGGTGGCTGATGTCAGCCCAACAACGAGCTGCACCTGCAGCATGCTTCTCATTGGCAGGGCGGTATGAGCTCCAGCATTTTTGTCTGCATTTGGGCGTGGCAGTCCTTAGCAGTGTTGTGTGATACCTGCATGATATCATCATCCCCCGACACACTGCATGCACAACAGGAGCCACCAGCAGCGTGTGGTGGGAGGTCTGCAGTATGTCCAATCAATCAGCTCCCTGTGAACTTGCACAGGTGCCCTTTTTTTACAGCAGCATGCATCTGGATTGATGCCCATGCACCTGCGCTGTATGATTCATCAGGTGGATGTGGCACGCTTGTTGACAAGGCTCCATCTGTGGTCATGTCTGCAGGCCTTGCCATCATGCAGCCCTGTCTTACATTGACAAGTTGCTGATGCTCAATCTGTCAAGACATTTGCCGTACCACATGCTCCAGGTTTTTCTTGCAGTCAACCGAAATGCTTTTTGCAGTTGTGTGGGTGGCGTATCGGAGCTTTCAGTGGTGTGTTTGCGTCACTGCATGGTACGCTCCTGGCTGGAAATGTTGACGGTGCAGGCCTTTGAGCATGTGGTGTAGCTGATGTGTGCGGCCCCAGTCTCCAAGCAGTGTTCCTGGCACAGTGCATGCTGTTCAGTGCTCGTGATATGAAATACACAGCATGTGCCGCCACAAAGGGGCTGCAGCAAGGTGTGTGCTGGGGTACTGCATTTTTATATGTGAGCAGGTTGTTCCTTCTGTGTGTGGCGTGGTAGGGCTCTGTGGTATTCACAGACCTGGCATTGCACACAGTTGCTTCCCTGCATATGCATATTGCATAACTACTGCTGAGGTGATGCTTGACTGATGCCTGGTTATTGGGATTCTCTGACTGAGTGCCTAGGAGCTGCTGCACCAGTTGTGGGCGGTCGGGCACAGGCTTGCTTGTTGATTGGGGAGGTTCTGCAGTTGATCCTGCTCAACAACCGAGTCGTTTTTGTATCCAGTAGGCATTTGAGTTGCAGTTGTGCATTGTTGACTGCTGTGAGAGTTGACTGTGAGAGCAATGGGGTGGGAGGAGGCAGGGAGGGTGGGGCACACTGCTTGTGTCTTGAGGTGTGGATGATGATGTATTCGTGCTGGATCAACAGAAGTGATGGATGGGTGGCAGGCAGGGCAGGGTCTGAAGAGTACATGTATTGGTACTGGAGCTGCAAGCAATGCTGTTGTTGCTGTTGATGGTGGTGTTGGCGTCATCTACCTCTCAATCCCCAGTGCGTGGCGAACAAACCCACACAACTGTCTCTGGCACCTTGGCACAGGGGCACAATGTCATCGCTGTTTTTGTGCCCAGCAGGAAAGGTGACTGGGCTGGAGATAGTGCCTGGTGCCAGCTGTACAGTCAAGCCTCCCAGTCAGCTCTGTGTATGCAGTGCCTGGCAGCATCTAGAAACCATCGCAACCACATCACATGTTTAGCAGGTCTGTTTTTTTAGGGTCTGTGGATTTGTTGAGTCAATCCTGTACTGATGTGGGCTGGCCAGTGCCATGCATGCCTGGCTTGATGGGCTCTGCTTGTACTTGGGAAGGTTTTTTGTGAGCTGCGTCACGCATGGGTTTGAGCAGGCTGACAGGGTCTTGGAGTGAGGGTTTAAGACCTCTACAAACCCTGGTCATTCTTACCGACCCTCATTATGACAGGGGCCAGGAGGCAGTATCCGCGACACCTGGACTCTGTTGTGCATGATGCCCTGTACACCACATGAAAAGACGCAAAAAGTCGTGTATGTGTGGCTTCATTTGTTGAGAGAGGGTGGCAATGTGTTGCATCCTGCAGGAGTTGGGCTTGCTGCTTCTTCCACTTGTAGCTTGGTATTGTTTTGATTGTATGAATGTTTGTTGAGGCCAGCCTGGGGGCTACCCATTGACAGTTCTTTTGCCTGCAGCTGCACTGCACAGCATTTCTGCCACTGGTCGCGCACCTGAGATGGTTCTGTAGGGAAACTGTACTGCATTTGAGGTCTAGTTGCTTGTTGTGTTGATATTTGGGTGTGCACACATTGAGCCCACCGCACATCTTCTGTTTGATCTCATATGCCCGCTTTGCTGCTCGGCTAGCTTGTTGGAATAAGGAGTCACAGCCAGTTCCAGTCCAGCATTGTGCTCACCGCTGTTTTCGGCCCTGCAGGCAACTCGGTTGCGGCTGCGTTGGGCATGGCTTTCTTGTGCTTTGCTCATGTTTGTGCATCTGTTGGAGCCGTCCTCTTCTCAGAGTATGTCACAGTCCGGTGGACTATGACATCTTTGTGCTTCTTATGGTGAGTATACTTGTTTTGGGTGGTATCTTTTTGGCTGCTTGTTCAGTGGCAAAGCTACTGTGGGTGCATCCCCCAGCTACAGACATTTGTTACTGAGACACAGGCCAGCAGATTATATGTTTGACTTTGTTTTGATTACTACGGCACGGAATAGCACTGTCATGCCAGCTTCTTCACAAGTAGACAAGCTTGTCTGTCAAGTACTTGTCAGACAACAGGACATGCCAGTATCCAGACTTACTACACAGCAACTCAGTCCCACCTGTGACCTGTGGGTGCTGCTATCATTTCATGTGGAGCTGCCACTATATGCGCCGCCTTGGCAACTGGAGCTCCTGCCCAGGGACACATGCGCTGCGCGTATCTGTTGCACACAAGCCTGCTGAATCTTGGCAGTCATGCTCTGCATGATCTGTCCAGGCTTGTACATGGCCTGCCAATGCGGGTTGGCAGCATGGTACATGATACCATCTCAAACTGAGTAGGCATTGGTCAGCGAATCCTCTCTTGTGGCTGTTCTGTAAACTTGACCTGCAGGCTGCATCACAATTGTGTGTCTTTCAGTGGCCTTCTCTGAGTGCCCGCAATCAAGTGGAGCACAGCAGCATGTGGGGTCGCATTCATGCCAGGCCTGTCCTGTTCGCTGCTGTTTCTCCCTGTTGCTTTGTGCTGGGATCGGTCACCTGCATGCGTTGCCAACGCATCTCTTACACATCAGGCATGTATGTGCCATATGATCAACAGCAACTAGTACTCAGGCAGGTGTGGCGTGGGCATGTTGGCCCCATGTACTAGCAGTGCTTAGCAGCGCAGCTGGCTGCACAATTTTGGGGTGGGTGGCGAGGTTGCATTGTTTTGCTGGGCTGGCGGTTGTGAGCAGGCAGTGTTGGTGTCTGGATTTATCATTTTGTGCATACACTAAAAGCATGTTGGCCTATGAGGAGCAACAGCCTTGCCTGAATGCGTGCCCCTTTCATCTCATGTGAGAGTTGGCCTCTGGAGTTTTGCTGTGAGAGTGAGGTGTGCCGGTGCTGAGTTGGCAATGCATTTTCATTGAGCCTGGGGTGGTGAATTGTGAACTTGTCGATGGCGCCAGTCCAGGGTCTCTTAAGGTGTGGACTCCCCGTGGTAGCACCCAGAATTGCAGTGGGGGCGAACACCACGAGTTTACTGCTGCTGGATGATGATTTTGAGACGTGCAGTGTTGTCAGTGATGGTTGTGGTTGTAGCAATCTGTGTTGTATGCAGGTGTCTAATGTACTGGACCACGAAGTCTCACCACTCAGCATGCAGCGGCGCACTGTATGTACAAGCCCTCTCATGATCGCAATCCACCTTGTGCTAAGAGGTAGTTGTGTGTGCTAACCATTTGCGGGTGCAAGTGTGTGATGTTGTGTGAGTGGCTTTCTCCCAATTTTGTTCCAACAGCTTGTCGTGTGTGTGTGTGTGCAAATGCAGCATCTCTATGCTGTCCACCACATGTATATGCAGTGAGATAACTCAAGGCACATGTTTGGCTTGCTTTGCAGTAGTTGTGAGTGTCTTTCACATGGTGCGGGGGGGGGGGGGGGGGGGTTCTTGGGGTTTGTAAGTGTGTCCGGAGGGTCAACTGAAACTGTCGGGTATCCTCCGGGGGTTTCAAACTGCCTTTTTGTTTCTGGGGAAGCGGGGGAGCCATGTGACGGGGCGTCGTGCAATCCCACTGCATTTTTTCGTTCCAGATCAACACGCAGTCTGATTGATGTATCACCACGAAC
>JABEVS010000036.1:154417-256340 GCA_018290735.1 Coelastrella sp. MACC-549
GGTGTTTGATGTGGTGTATTGTCTAATCTGGTTTGTGTTTATGAGGTGAGTGTGATTGGTGTGTCTAATAACTGTGAGTACGAGTGCCGTTAGGTTAGGTGGTGTGGGTATGAGGGATTGGTTTTGAGGTGGTGGTGAGGGGGGGGGGGGGGGGGTGTGGTGGGGGGGGGGGGGGGGGAGTGGGGGAGTGTTTCTATTGGGTTCTCACAGGTGTCTCAGGATCATCAGTAACTGTCAGGGATCCTTCCTGGGATGCCAACATGCCTTTTGATTCCTGAGGACAGGTGGCAGCTCGGCACAGGGTTGCCTGCCAATCCAAAGTATTTTTTCTTGCCTATACAACAACACTGCAGAAGAGATTGATACCATGATAATATGGTAATACCCGCAATGCCAACATGGTGAGGTGTGATAACAAGTTGAATCGTCACATTTGATTACTGTTTGAAAACAACCTATTGCTGGTAGCTGTGCTCAACCTCATGACCATGTGAGACTACACGACGATGCAATACATGCTGTAAGACAAATTCAGCCATGCAGCAAGCTGAAATGCTATGAGAAATGCTGACATTACAGTTGGCCAGGTGATTTACATGAAGGAGGATGGCAGCAGTGATCAGCGCAGCCTAGTATGTAGCGGTCCATCGGCAAGACCAGGGCTAGGCGATCATGTTGCAGCTGTGGCTTGTGCATCTGCACAGTCTTCTTTGCAAACAACAATTGTCAGTCTGATCGCCTTACTTTGCATGCATGCTGACGCTGGAGGAGGATGGACTCACCACCAGCAGGACTCCATGATTTGGCTAATGTCTGGAGCAGTGGACTACGATCAAGCACTTCAAAGTAAGTGGGGTGTTCCCGTATAATTATACAGTCAAACTATTTTCAACCTATAAACCCAACATGAGTAACTTCAGCCCGTTTGGCGAGCCAACACCAGCCAAGGAGGCTCCTTGGGCTGATGTCCGGCACTGCCAAGCTGCTTATTCAGGTGACAAGGCCTGCAATTGTTCCACCCACAGTGATAGTGTACTTTGGGCCTGCACCTACAGGCAAACTTGCTGATTGCCTGCACAACCTGTGTACCACCCAGCACCAGTGACTTCCGTCAGCATCGTGCACGCATACGGGTTGCCAGGCATTTTCAGGGATTCCTATTGAGGGTGTCCTGGATATTGCCAGGCTCGCTGGACCCCAGTAGAATGCCGTATGCCTACGATGATCGATCTGCTGCCCCTCTATCCACACAACCTGCTATAAGGCTGAATGCGTCTACAAGATTCTGAGTGATCCTAAGGTCAAGAACAATGCTCGATCATGTTGACTCAACTTGAGAAGACGAAATGAACCAAGACAAGTTTAACCGCGTGTTGGCATTTTCAATGCTTGCCGGTCGTTGTAGTATGATGTTTGCTGTTACTGGATTGTGAAGATATCCAACTGTTTCATTGGTTCTCAGGATCTGTCAAACAGCGCATCAGAAGCTGTTATTGCATCGATCTGTTGTGCTTGTATTCCGCAGAGAGCTGAAACAGGCAGCAGCTAACAGGGTAAGGCAGAAGGTGATATCTTGCTGCTTGCACACATGATGCAAGGCTTATGAAGGTTGAGCAACCGGTTTTGACCATACAGGCTTCGTCATCAGCACATCAAATGCCTCTCACAGACCTCAAGGTCACCACTCACAAAGCTGGGGTGGCAAAACAGGATGCCAGACTGGTACAAGCCACCTTCAACCGCTGCATGCTTGTGATCGTCGAGCATAGGTGGCAGCTGATGTGTGTTCTGCTGGCTGTTTCTCTGATGCTGGTGGCATTTGCACCCAGGGCCTGTGAGGCTTGCCCCCCTGTGTCCCTGAAGCAACCAGCAATAAGTACGTTTATCCCGTGTAGCCAGTATGTTGGTTTCACATGTTGCGCTGAGCATCATCATCGACACAGCTGAGTGCCCCAGCCTGCTTTGAGCACATGTGTTCAGCAGCGCAACAGCAGTCTGCAAGCCTGCACTGTACTGAGTCTATCAGTTGCTTGTCTTCATTCCTTTGTGACGCATCGTCAGCAGTGGACGTGCTCGTGTGGGTTGTTCACCCTCAACACACAAGTAATATGGCTCACGGCACCCCTTTCATTTTATGCAAGGGGTCATCTAGACAGCAAATACAGACAAAAACGTTCTTACCAATGATGTACTGTATGTGCAGAGGGATACACTTGTGTGGCAGGCCAAGATTACAATGGCAATGATCTCAAGGGCTCCTCAGCACAGCACAGCACTCAAGAATGTGCAGATGAGTGTACTGCCCGGTCACAGTGTGACTTTTTTGTGTACGAAACAACTGGAAACTGCTGGTTGAAGAGGGATTTGAACAGGGGAAAAAACGGCTTCACGAGACGCAGTGGTCTCTTCCTGGCTGCCTGCATTAAGTTGAAGATCAAATGATGAGCTGAATGCTCATACCCAGCAGCCTTTTGCTGTTCAACTGCCATCATCAACAACAACAAGCCGGTGGCAAGTATGGAGGGTTCAAAGTTATATTTTCTGCTCATTTTCTGCAACAGAGGTGACAGGTGGCCAGGGCATACTCTCACCTTGACTTATGGCTTGCTACTTGAATCTCTCGAGGCTTCTATGTATAGCCTGTCATGTGTTGGTATACTGTTGTATGACTGCAGGCAAGGACTGCATAGTTGCTGCTGTTTTCGTTCTAAGCATACCTGCATCGGTCCGCGACGGCATTGAGCAGCTGTATATGACATCTGCATCTGTCTTGTTGAGTAAGTTTCCGTCATTGAGTCTGATGGCATTCAGCCCTTGCTGCAGAGAACAAGCAGCTCATGGGGTGAGCAGCGCTGTGCAAGTGCAGCAATGCGCAACCCAAGTGCACATGCCACTTCAGATTGCCAAGTGTACTTGAGTTTACCTGAACTTCATTTGTTGCAAGTCTGTCAGTTCATGCTGTCACATGCTGCGTGTTTGAGAAGCAGCACCAGCCTCGCTTACCCAAGCAGCGGCAGCCTTGGATATCAGGGCCCTAAATCTGCTGTATGATTGTTGGTACAGCATGTGTTTGAAATGTGGGGTCTCCCAGGCAGGTTACTCACCACATTGAAGAGAGCTCAGTAAGTGGCACTACCTCAGGCTGCTCAGGGCTGCTGTTTCTATCTGCAGGGTGGTGTTGTAAGCCCAGGGGCCTGCTGAGCTTCTGGTGATGAGCTGTAGAGCCATGTCATGCAGGAGCAGCTCGTGTTCTGCAAAGAACCCTGCTAGCTTCACCTGGGAGGGGAGGCATGACCAGTACTTAGCAAGCTTGCCTTGTGATATCATTGAATTGACAAACAATAGAACAATCATGGCTAGCTAGCGTTGTCGTCGTATATCACACTGGCAGCTCGGACAGCATGATCAGTACTTGCAGTAGCATGTTGTTGGAGAGCAGGTCTATCTATTTACAGACTTGCAAGGGCATAAGTTGGCAGCTTCATCTGATACCACAATAGTTTCATGGAGGTGGTTCAAGCTTGAGATTATGTTTCATACATATGTTAACGCATGTTGGCCTGAGCGCATTTGCCGTATGGCATCTCATATTGTTGCATGAACCTGTTACATATGATTGGTTCACGGGTGGTTTGCGTGAGTGCATGATCTGCTGATGGCCATTTGCCGGGCCATCATCCTTATTATCCCAGGAGCCCCCTCGCCGGTGCGGATAACTACTACTACTTCTACTTGAAAGCAGTGGCTGCTCATGCAGTCACAGTCACTAGGCTAGTGCCATGCCAGCGATATTAAATAATACAGATATGCCATTGCTGTGGCAGCAAGCTGCTGAGTGAGCCTCCAAAGGTTACTACCAATGGCATACCAGATGATGATGGTTACACACTTCACTGTGCATGGTTTGTCAAACGGAGCTGACATCCATTGTGACTTGTACTTGGACATGTCTATCTTAAAGATGCCACTGTGCTTGGAGCATCAGCGGCAAATACTTCAAAGTGACCATTACCGCATGGATTTTGGTGCAGTGGTTCACATGCTGTCGTTGTAGCACCCTCTGGTAAACCGTGTTGACTGCTCTGCAGCCTCCTCTCAGTCATTGACCCTGGTGCAATGGTGCACATGCTGTGCTTGTTGAACACTGTGCAGCGCCCTTCTAAGAATGTAGTATACTGTTCGGCAGCTTCAGCTGACATGGATTCTGGAGCAATTTTGCACATGCTCCTCTTGCAGCGCCCTCTCGTAAAAATGGCATCGGCTGCTTTGTTGCCTCTGTTAGTCATGGACTATGGTCGAATGGTGCACATGTTGCTCTTGTAGCGCCCCTCTGAGAATGATGTATGCAGCTCTGCAGCTTCTGTTGGTCATGGACATTCGTATGTTGGTGTACTTCAGCGTGCTTTGACAGTACGTAGTTTGATGTAAATCGCAGGTGTTGAAACATGCTCACAATTAAGCAACCTACTGGTACCTAAGACAAGCACACATTCTGATCTTGCTTCATGCTTATTTGAGTCTAGCCAACCTAAATGCCGTACATGGTGTGCAGATTTTGTCATGCTGCTGGATCACATGTAGGTGATTTGAGGTTTATATGTGTGTGAGTATGATGATAATAACAATAAGGCATTGCATACGCCCCTGTTGCCCATTGTGTGGTGAAGGCATTCAATGTATCTACGGTCCATTGGTGGCCAGCTGATGCCTGCAGCCCAGTGCTTGAGTAGCTGCAGCTTATGATCTTGTGCTGACCTGTGTAGCAAACAATGTTGCGACAGGGATAACACGGGATACTATCGTTGCGTGACCGCATCCGCTGACAGCCGATGATGACGTGTGTCCACTTCCTGTGTGTGTATGGTGAAGTCAATACCCCAGTGCTTGACGCCAAACCTCTCTTGATGTCTTAGCAGCTGGTGTTGAATGCTATGTCGCACATATTTCCATCATTCTGCATTGCAGTGTTGTATGCGTATGTGACTGCATGTGAATATTGGCAGCGGCATGGTGAATTATTACCATGTCGTTGACTTCCCAGGGTTAAAGCTGGTGGTTGCAGTTGAGGACATTAATGCAGAATATTCTGCAAGTTGAACGTGCAGGGTCGTGCCGTTTAGGAATGAATCTGGAGCATGTCCACCTTTCCCTAAAGGAATGTGTGTGCCCCCATGAGCCATTCGTTGGCTCCTTTCAGGTGGAAACCTGTGAGGCAACTTGTAGCAGTAGCAATGGGTAATCCTGCCAAGATGCCCTACTTTTTGAAAGAGGGGATGTACTAGTGGAGTAATGCAGTCCTGGGTTTTATACGGTGTGTGGTCCGCTGCGCTCTCAACGTTCTGTGCGCAGAGCACAGCTCAATCATTCATCTTATCACGAGCACATACGGTATGTGTCTGCCCATGCAGATCCAATGATGTGCCACAGTCTGTGACAGATTCAATGATTTAATAAGCCTGGACTTGAATGATCACTTACTAGGCGGCATTACATTTGATTGTGAGTGAGATCAATCAGAGCGTAAGACTGTGCTAGACAACAAGGGTCACTAAGGGAAGTTGCTTGCCAAAATGGCGCGATTGTGCTTGTGCAGGGGTGTCAGATTCAGATCTGATCTGCTGTGCTGACAGGCCTGGTGAAAGCAGCTCGCATCAAACCTTTGAAGGTGCCATCTTTGGTTCACTGTGTGGTGCATACTGAACCACTGGGACACGACAAGTGAGCCGTCCTCAGTTTTCGCTGTCCAGGAGTCTGTTTAGGTCCTCTCTAGTCGGCATGCTGGGCTGTGCACCATTCCGTGTGACGCATATACTGGCTGCAGCAGCAGCGAACCTCATTGCCTGTGCTGTTGAGAGGCCCTCAAGCACACCTACTGCATATGCAGCAGTGAAACAATCTCCTGCACCTGCACAGAGAAGGGCACATAGACATGTGCAGCATCACAGCTGCTCTATGAGCTTTCACCTGGATGACAAAGCCTTTGTGTACAGGTGGCAATATGATCTGGCAGCTGCTTATTGAAAAGAGTAATAAAGCTCATGAGCTTCATAACCCAGCACAACCTGATCAAGAGGTAACCTCTCCAGCCGTGCACAGAGAACATCTCTGGCGAACATCCGTAATGTGTTGAAGTCAGCACCCCCATCCTCCCTGCTACTACTCACTGTTGATGCAATCAGTTCAACCCACCCCTGGGAATCCTCCCAGCCCAGCATACCTGTGGTGTCAACAACTTGTTGTACTGGCAGCGCAGCTTGTCTCACCACACCATGTTCACCATCAGCAACTTTGCCAGCAATACTCAAACTACCAGCAGCACCCAGTTTCAGCAGCACCTGCAGCCCACCCCTTTGCTCCTGCTGACAGCCTTCTTGCTGGGCCTTGTGCTGCAGTGCAGCAGCTGCTGCTTGCATTTCACTCTCTGAGGCTGTTGGAAGCCCTGTGAGCCGCTGCAGCTCTGTTTCATTGGGGCTGATGGTTGTGACCAGCTGCAGCAGCTGAGAGGGCAGAGGTGCATCTACACCACCAGCATCCAGCAACACTGGCACACCTGCAGCCGCAGCAACCTACACACACAAGCAGGCGGGGGGTTTTTGCCTTGAATAGTGAGTTTGCTGGTCAAAGGTGCTACATTTAGAGCAAAGCCTGGGGTGAAGACTGGGTGTGTTGCCTGATGCATGTTTTCTGTGGTGCTGGACACAGCAGCATGACTGGCGTGCACAGCAGTCAGCTAGCAGCGGGTGTGAAGTATCACCATCATGCTGGACCATGTTGCACATCAACAGCAGCAGACACAGTTGGGCGGTATGAGGCCGCAGAAACCAACCAACCTGTGCAACCTGTAGGTTTACTGACTGTGGAATCTCTCTCTGTAACAGAACCATTCCAGCGCTCGCTATTAGCTGCAATGCACCTCAAAACCAACAGGAGCTGAGTAGCGCACAAAGCAAACGGGACAGTCAGCTTGCACCAAGCAAGTCTGGAGCTGTGTCACTGCAACAAGGCTTCAATAGTGCACAGCTAACACAATATTCCGAGATCTGCGGCTGCAATCTAGACCTCCAACAGCAACAAGGTGTACTAGGGAGCATACCACAAGGAGGAGGCTAGCAGCTCCCTGACAGTGCAGCTAAGAAGTGAGCATGCAATGGTATGGTGGTGTGCGTTGATGTCAAGTCATACCTGCTGCACACTGGGTGTAAGTTGCCAACCTTCCATGCTTTGGTTGGCGCCACCCACAACAATGATGCTGTTTTCACCTGCACATCAAACCAGAAGACAAACATGGGATGAGGTAATCTTGGCTGCAGGAATGACGTATACAGAGATTGGACAAGCTGTTGCATTGGCCATGCATATCCACACCGGCAAGCTCACAGGTCAAGTACCAATATGAGTCGGCTAGGTCGCATGGGCCTGTACTTCAATTGACCATAGATAGCGCCCTTTATGTTTCGGTGCCTCTTGGTGCCACTGTATTGGCGACTTTCCACAAACATGCTGATACCCATCTGCTAATGCTGCAGCACAAATGGAACCAATCACCTATGTTGCAAAGCTTGCATCAGTGAACTTGCAGACAACACATCAATATGTGCAAGTGTGTGCAAGTACAATACTTTTTTAAGCCGCCTGTTGATATGTGATGCTTGATGTACCTTCATCCCCCACTTAGACTACTCTTTCAGACACAATGAATGGAATATAGCGGTGCAATCAGCAGTATATGCGTCGGCACTTGATGTTTCAAAATGCTCTCTTACCTTTCTGCAAGCTGAACCAATGCCTTGATGAACAGCCAGTGGCCATCTCTGCTGGTGTCCTCAGAGGCACAGCAGACACAACGGATGGGGTAGCCTACTGTCTGTATTCTTACATCTGATTGGGCTGTTGACAATGCTGTTGAAGCTGTCAGGTGGACAGGATAACTCACCATTTTGCTGCAGCAGGATGACTGCTGTGCCAGAAGGCCCCGGGACTGACTGCAAGCAGTCCAACTTCACTCCAGCTGACTGAAGAGCAGCGCGCAGGGGCTCTGCATAGCTGTCCTGGCCGATGTTACCAACAAAATAGGTGGGGTAACCGAGTTTGGCTGCTGCTGCAGCTTGGTTGGCTCCCTGTTGGGATGTCAGAGCTCATGAGAAGGTGAGAACTTTTCATGTTGATGTACTCGACCACTGCCAGCAAGAGGTGCACTTGACGGTCACGTACAGCTCATGCACTGCAGACACATCTGTAACCTGAAAATGGCCTGGTATTTTTGTTTACAAAGGCTGCTTCTGCCATACTACTGCACGCTGGCACAGTGCTGCTGTATCTCAAACACACACAGAGCAAAGCACACATACAATGCCCACCTTACCCCCTGGAAAAAACTGCAAGTCGCTTGCACCCAGGGTCTCTCCTGGCTGTGGTAGTCGGTCTATATTGAGTACTAGGTCTGCATTTATGCTGCCGACAACCACTAGGGGCTTTTGCTGCTCAGCTGCTGCCTGCGCTGTGACCGCGGTGCGACGCAGGCTTCTGCGCCTGTTCTGGTTCGATGGAAACGTTGTTGGGCACGTATGCATGCCAATGAGTCTCTGGCACTCAACCATGACTACAAGCTAAACTCTGTTGCGGGTACCATGCGTAACTGGCAACAACCGACTGTAGGAGAGCACGCGCCAAGCTTTTGACGGTGAAATAATGAGATGATTTAATTAAATCGACAGCATAAGCGACCGAGTGGCCAAGCAGCTGTCAGCTCGTCAGATCATGGTGTGTCACAGTCACACTTCATGAGTTACAACACAAATGTCACACCAAAGTATCAGCACACTTCCTGACAGCTGCCGCTCTAATACCGCGTGCATTGGCTCAACCTCTTTACTGCAATGCCTTCTGCACAACTTCAGCTTGATCTGCAGGCAGGTCAAGTTGCAAAGCCGCTGCTCTGCCTTTTTCGCCCATTTTCGCCCAGGTCTTCTTCACAATGTCCACCATCTTTTCAGCGCCTTCCTTATCCAGCAAATCAGCGAACTGATGCTCCAGAAACACCAGGCACAGAGCATCCTCCACAACCTGCCAGTCAGCAGCAAGTGTTATCATGGTGCTGGCATCATCACCGGCCGGTGACAATGCGGTGTTGCATGGGTTGCTGATGAACTGTTACATTGTCCATCAACTGAGCAACAAGCAGTCAACCGTGTTATCAGCAGGGCAGCAACCTGCACAGCTGTCAATCCTGGTGGCCAAGTAGCAACAAGTTGCATTGTTATGTCCCAGACTACTGAGGTGCTCAGCCCAAAGGCAAACAAATCCCCCTTGTATGCTGACCCGCACATATCTGGCAAGTTCCCCTCTCACCTGGTTGTCAGGATCCTTCTTGAGGTCCTTCTTCAGGATGAACCTGCTGACCTTGTCTTGTATCTCCTGCTCATACCCTGCCTGCTGCATGAGTCCTACAACAGTACTTGCATGAGCTTTCTTCAGATTCTCACGCCATTGGAAGTAACCTGTTTTCCCCTGCAACCAGGCAACAGACGGCCATTACAAGCATTGACAGTAGCAGGATGTTGCCAGCATGCTGTACACGCCCGATAATATCAGCACATCAGCAATATAAAAGAGAGATAGAGCCATGCAACACTGTGATGTGCTGCGGAGAATGCGCTGGCATGCTTTAGGGCGTCATCCAGATGTGATGCTTGTGCCTGCTTTGGCTGTCCAGCTGATCCACGTAAAAGAGATTAACCCCATGTTTGTTGCACTGAGGTGACACTGATGCTGGGACAACGCCCAACTCTACTTCCTAAAAGTAGTGACAGAGAGATGCACAGCTTGATGCAAGCTCACTTCTGGGTAATCACTTCTGGGTGACTTCCATCTCTCAACATGTTGGCCCCTAGCCACTATCTGCAATTCCTCAGATGGCTGAGGCTCAAGCTTCAGTACCCAGTCTGTCAACCACTGACTGTATGCCAGCTCATAAGGCAAGGTTTGGCCTTGCCAGGTGGTCAACCTGGGGTCCTGTGCATTGAGTGCATCTATACCATCCAGCACCTTCTGAAGCCGATTGTCAGCACTTCCACTGCTGCTTGGGCCAGCTGGCAATCGCTTCAGTGCACGCTGCCGGTGCTGCTGCACCTGTGAAACACATTGAAGAAGCGCTCAGTGCTGAGTGACAAGCGCGCTGAAGTGTGATCATCACTCTTGCATTGGCTTCTTGGTATCACCCCGACTGACACTGACCAGTGGTCAGTTGTAGCAGCTACAGTCCAGTTACGTCTCTATGACTTGCGACACTGATTTCATAGCGAATACAACGAGCTTGCGTAATAAAGTGATATACTTACCGAGCGAGGCGGCGTGAAAGTCCTCTGCAGCAGCTGGCAGCGTCCGGCACTAGGGAATGCTGCAAGACGCTCCATTCGTTGCTACGTAGTGGCTTAAATAGGGCACTCAGCTGACGATATACCCACTTACACGATACTCATCACACTTCAGGTGCCCAGAACCGCTGGCAATCAATCTATGGGCCAAACAGTTGGAAGTTGATATCTGACTGGGAGTCTTTCCAGTTCACAGAGTTTCGTTGTATGCACGCTATCATAGTCCCAGTGCTCCACAGTCACTTGTTCAGCACCCACTTGACGCATTGTCTTAGAGCCAAACAACCCTATCTGAAGATACCAGTCACTGAGTGTAGCATGGGCTCAAACCAGACAATAGCTTTACCAACGCTTAAAGTTGTGCTGACAGAGGTGGTACGTGATATTCTTTTGTCTATTTGATTCTCAAGGATTCAGCCGGACAGGCGAGCAACAACAGCACACTGGAGCCTGCACAAACTTTGGGCCTGGCTTTTGTGAGGCACAATTGGGTGCAAGTCCCTTGACAGCAGTTGACGTGCTGTTTCAAAGGGCCTAGAATGTAGCAAGTAGCAACTGCCAGCTGCTTCAGTGCTACAGTTGCTCAAGAAACTTTGCCTGTGAAACATGAGCACAGGGCACCACTGGTGATACTGGTATAGGCGGGCCATCCAAGTCAGCAATGCTGTCTCGACGGAAGAGTCGAGTTGAGAAGATGGTCTCTGGCAGCCCCTGATAATTGCAAAATGCAGGTGCGCTGCAGAGAATGCAAGCACCTGATTGCCTAACAGTAATGCAGCCAGCGCAAGATACCTGCGTCAGGTACTTGGTAGATGCCAGTTTGGATTTGTAGTAGCAGCTGCTGCTGTCAATCTTGCCATTATGCAAAGGAAACTCAAGATTTGACCCGTGACTAAACTGCAATGGTTTCTGGAAAGGAATGCACATGACTGGTGCATTGTCAGGCAGCACACAGCAGGACAGCCCAGAATGGGCCGATGCTTACCACAACGGCTTGCAGTAGGTGCATCCCGGGCTGTCAACAACAAGAGCTGTGCAGACGAGGTCAACCTGGCAGCTGGGAATGTTGTCTTGGACAAAACGTCACTGGGATCCTGTCCCCTGCACGCACATGATGCTGCCACGGCATTCCTTACAGCAAAAACATAAGTAATGTTGTCAGCAAATTAGCCAAACTGACCAGCACTCGTTAGCCAAACTGACCAGCACTCGTTGAATGCGCGCTCCAATCGCATAAAATCTGGAATCTCGTGGCGGGGCCGGGGCTGCTGAGTGGAATGCATGGCATGCAGTTCATGAACCTAATTGAACTTGCACAAGCGGTGAGAAGGCTGGTGGTCATACCTCCAAGGTTCAACGCGTTCCGTGCAGAGCCCTTCTTGGTTCCAAACATGCAAGGAGTCGCACCAATAGCAAAGTAAAAAGCCATTGCAAATAATCCACCTGCGTTGCCCTCAACGGTGACTCTCCAAGATACGTTAGTACGTCTGTGATCGCTTGTATGCACAAGCCTGATCGCTGCACTGCAACCGGTAACTGAACAAAAGATGCCCATGGAGTACAGGCGTCTGGGCAACACTGGCTTGAAAGTAAGCTACGGTGATGGGTGGCCTTCTGAACGGCAGCAGCAGCAGCAGCAGCAGCATAACAGCTGTCAACCGCTGCAGCTGCTGCAACCAACCACATAATATGTTGTGCATGCCTGCAATACATCCAAATCCACTGCTTATTGACAAAATAATCACTACATGAAAGGCACCCGTGTCATTTCCTGGAATGCACGATTGTGTGGCAGTGACCTGTTGTTGCAGATATATTAGCTGAGACATGACATGATCATCATTCTCATTCTCATATCCTGCTATCTGCCCAGGTCAGTGCTTTATCCTTCGGTGCCTGGGTCACGTTCGGTACACAAGTGCCCTTGAAACTGGTGAGTTTCTATTACTGCCGCTGCTGCTGCACTCTGTGTGTGATGCTGTTTTGTGCTGCTGCACATTGAGCATGTTGTAGCCAGGGGGCTGTAGCCATGTAGATCATCTGCTGAGGATGTCTGCTTGGTTCATCTCACCACGTGGTTTGGCAATTGTACTGTTCTGTCAGACGGCACCAGATGTCAACAGCCATCAGCATCTGGTTGTTGGCCTTTGTTGGTATGCAGGCCAAGGAGCTGCTGACTGCATCCCGTGAGGCCGGTGTCAACTTGTGAGTGGGCTGGTGAACAACAGGAGCAGTCTGTCACTTGCAACATCTCCTGCATCATGCAGCCCCCAGCAAAGGCTCTTGATGTGGCTGTGCATGTTTTGTTTATCAGCAGAAGCAGCAACAGCTGCAGCATGCCATTAGCTGAGTTGCAGCAGGGTTGTTGATGGATATGAAGAGAGCCACCAGAGATGGTCAGTTGGTGATATAACAGTGACATAATGACCCGTCAACCTACTTACCTGCACAAGCAGCAGTCATGAATGGCTTCAAAAGTGACTGATGTGCGATGTGCTGCACCAATCCCTGCTGGTCCCTGGTTGCAGTTTTGACAATGCAGAGGTGTATGCTAAGGGAAAAGCAGAAGAAATCATGGGCCAGGCGATCAAGGTAACACTGCAAATGGAGCACATGCGAGACCTGGCCACCATCTGCTGTTACATGTGCAGTGAGCAGACGGATAGGTCCCTCAGGTACAGGCACCAGTCAGCAGGCATGCAGCCTATCTCGCCCTCCCTTGTGCTGCTGTTGCTGCTGCAGGAGCTTGGCTGGAAGCGCAGTGACATTGTTGTGAGCACCAAGATATTTTGGGGAGGTGATGGCCCCAATGACAAGGGACTGAGCAGAAAACATATCATAGAGGGTACCAAGGTGCGGCATAGTGCCTGTGCATGCCTTTGTTTAGTCTGTAGCTCAGGTGCATTTGTCAATTTTGCAGCTCAGATCTGTAGCTCGGGGGCAAAACAACTGCTGCACACACAAATCTTGGCTTGTTGTGTGAAGGGTTGCCAGAGACACACTGGTTGGTCCCTCCAGCAGTCCCTCCAGCAGTCAGCTGCTCACAGTGCAGTATATTTGGATCTGCACCTCACCACCACGCACACGCACACGCACACTGCATGCTTGTAGACGGTTTTGTTGGTTGTAAGGCATGACTCTTTGCCAGACTAGTAGCACTTAGCAGTGACATAGGAGCTGCAGCTGGCGGTACGCACTTACTTGTTGATACTAACCTGCTCATTGACTGGTTGGCTCACAGGTCTTAAGGACACCAGTGTGTCCCTGCTTCCAACCTTTCTGTGCCGCCTGTTGCACACTGGGGCACCTGTGGCACAATCACCCTTGACCGTAAGCACTTGTCCATGTCCATCGTCAATGATAATTGCCTGTCCCCGACTCTGGGCTGAACTCCTGCAGGCCTCCCTTGCTCGTCTACAGCTGGACTATGTTGACGTGCTGTTCTGCCACAGGCCTGATCCCGACACACCAATTGAGGTGAGCTGAGGCAGTCGGGTGATTGCACCTCGCTTGTGCTGCCTGACAAACAGTCATAGCAGGCTGCAGCAATGTGTGTAGATGACATAGAGTGCGGCAGCAGTACTGCCTGTCAACAAGCATGATGCTGTCTTGCATCAATGCAGGATCGCAATGGGCACTGGCTGCCTGATTGCTACAGGGAGGGCCTCTGATGTTTCGATATTGTATTCCTCCTGCCAAACCCTTCAACAAGCCTGTTGCATTCTAGCCGCTGCTTGCCTTGTTTTGAGCAATCTTGCCGTTGTCTCCTGCAACAATCTGATCATACACTATGCCCTCAAATTCCACAGGAGACAGTTCGTGCCATGAACTGGGTGATTGAGAAGGGCTGGGTGCTGTACTGGGGTACCAGTGAGTGGAGTGCTGAACAACTGCAGGAGGTGGGTGTGAAGACACTACAACGCACATGGCGTCACTGTAACGGTTACACCTGCAACATCGCATGCAGAAACTGCACAGGCATTCCAGCACTTGCAGTCGGCAATGCAGGTTGAGCAAAGCATGCGGCATTAAAAACTTCTAAGCAGGACCCCTGCACTGGTCATGCATGCAGTACAGGGTGCTTTTGAAATCCTTGTTTCTGTCAGCATTTTGACTCAAGAGTGCACCTCACTGAACAGCAGAGCAATGTTCAACATCTCAATGCTGCAGGCTTGGCGTGTGTCAGAGAAGTTAGGGCTCATTGGTCCTGCATGTGAGCAGCCAGAGTACAACATATTTGCTCGCAAGAAGGTTGAAGTTGAGTTTAAGCCAATTTATGAGAAGTGAGTTCGTGAGCAAGGCCTGCACCAGCTTGAAAAAGATCAGTACAGTGGTGTTCTAGTGGTCGTGTACTATGCTTTTCTAGCTGTCCCAAGGGCCATGGGCCTCCAGAATGCTGCTCAGCAGCACGGTGAAGCAGCTGAAACAAAGCAGTTCATAGACCTGCTGCAACCATTGCAGCAGTACTGTACTGCTGGTTGTAACATCGAAGGTTATGTGTGGCTTTCGGCCCCCTCTAAGAGCTCTTTTCAACTTGTCTTGCTCCACCCATTTACTACTGTGCTTGCTGATGTAGGCATGGGCTGGGCTTGACCACCTGGTCCCCTCTGGCTTCTGGTCTGCTGACGGGCAAATACAGTGGAGGAGACATACCAGAAGGCAGCAGATTTGCACTGCAGGATTACAAGGTGTTCTGTGTTATTGAACCCCTCTGCTTTCAGCATCTTCAGCAACTCAACTGTGTGTGTCCATCCTGCAGCCTGACTGCCCCAGACGAGACCACAGATCAGCGGGCACACAGAGTGTCTGGGCAAGTTGGCTTTGCCATATGATGGCACAGAGCCACCACTTGCAGACGCAGGTAGTTTCAGGGCCTGCAGTACTCATGATGTACATTGTGGCATCATGGCATTCAGGCGCTGTGTAGGTTGTATCCTATCAAGCGACTCCCTGCTGTTGCTGTGCAGTGGCTTGCCGAGAAGAAATTGATTGAGAAGAGAGCGCAGCTGGAGGCAGTTGATAAATTGAAGCCCATTGCTGATGAGCTGGGTTGTTCTCTGGCACAGCTGGCGCTTGCATGGTATGTTGGCAGGATCACAGTTGTGTTCAGGCTGGGGCCCAAGGCCAGTCTGCATGCTCAGTGCACCGTCAGGCGGGCTCTCTGCTGATGCGCACCAGCAGCCATGTTGCTAATGTCGACCAGCTGACACGAATCTGAAGCTGAGCTTGATTAGTTCTGTTTGCTGCTGGCACCTGGAGGAATGTGTCAATGTAACCCGCATCTGCAGCATCCTTGGTGCATTACTCTCATCAACAAGAGGGGCAGGTTGACCCTGTAACAACAGACTGTGCCTTGTACAGTGCACAGCTTGTAGTGACCCGATCATGTCATGCTCAGCTGCCAGCCACTGCTTGTATGTCGCATGGTGTGCTGAATTGCATAGCTGTACTGCTGCATGCAGGTGCCTCAAGAACCCACACGTCAGTACAGTCATCACAGGAGCAACTCGTGTGGACCAGGTATGGTGTCATAATAAACTGCGTTGGGATCACTGCTGGGCCACGGCACGTGCCTGCGGCAAGGCCGGGTTTAGGAACCATAGAAACAGTGTTAAGTAGTATGTAGGTTACTTGTCTGACGCCAACAAGTGGCATCAGGCTGCAGCAATAGACCCAGGTTCGCTGTTCCTTGGTATGTGTGTACTGCCAGACTCGCGTTCAGTCAGTCAATGCATCATGCCAAGGCACTGCCTTGTTCAGCCAGGCTTATACCTGCTGCTTGGTTCAGATTGTTGCACAGGCGCTTGGTAAGCCTTACCGGCCGGGCCGCACATGTTGTTTTTGTGGTGCTTGCAGATCAAGGAGAACATGAAAGCCATTGACATTGTTCCAAAGATTACGGACAGCATCGTGAAGCAGATTCATGATTTCACAGCAGCAGCAATACCAGCTGATGCAGCAGTGTGAGGGCTGTATGTTGGCTGCCTGGGATGATTATCACGCATATAGTCTGTTGCCATTGCAGTGTTACGAGTGCTGAGCAGGATGCGGTTCTTTGCATGCACTGCTCCATCCACACCTCAGCAGTTGCAGCGTCTGCACCACAACACCTGTATCTGCTGGTGAAGACGCTGACAGTCTGAGGGTCGGTTTTGGTATTTTGGTGCCAGTCACCCAACCAGTGCATTAGCACCTGGACAGTACGAATGCTGAAAATTTGGTACAAACCAAATGCACCATGCATTATGTTTGTCTGTTTGATGAGATTTCAGGGGTTCTTTCCCCTCAATCAAGGAATACCTGCCTTGTAGCCCTGTCCCTGCGGAGAGTTTTAAACTGGGCGGGAGTCGGATCGCTGTTCCGCTCCCCATCTTCCGAACCGTCGTGCTGCAATCATTCTAAATTGTACATGGTGTTACAACAAAAGAAGAACAGCAAGCAAGTACATCCAAGCACGGAGACTACTTGTACACCGTGTGAGCAACGACAATCCCCCCGCTATCCTGTGCTGCAGAAGGTCACCTGCTCTAGCTGAAAAGGTCATTTTGACCCATTCTGTGGGATCTATCTCTGCAAACAAAGGCCTGCGCGCTTGCAGTCCGCACTCAGCAGGCAGCAACCGTATTGCGACACGCACATTGTGACGTGGGGTGCAGAGACACATAACCTTTGTACAAGCAACTTATCGTACAAAGCCATGTCTTCCAAGAAAAACGACCAGCAGAAGCATCCAGCGAAGGATGCTGCTGGCAGCAGCAAGGCTACCCTACCTACGCTTCCAAAGCTGCCAGCTGCAGCTGCAGCAGGCGCCGATGTTGACACAGACAGCCAAGCAGACCATCAAGAAGAGGCCCCACCACAATTTGGGCTAATGTCGAAGCTTCAAAGTGTCATAGATGCTGCAGACGATGACGAAGAGGGAGACACCGGCTTTGAGGACTTGCAGGCAAGCATCACCTTGGAGGCGTACCTGCCACCATGCATGTGCCGAAGCGCATTCGTTACGGTTCGAGGCAGCAGAATATGCAGCTGTAAATTTGCTCACGTATCCTGCAGGTGGCCCTTCAGCGTGTGATCAAAAGCAAGGCAGCAAAGCAGCAGCAGAAGCAGCATGCCATCCTGCAAGAGCTACAAGCGTCATTTGCCAGCCAGGTGCGATGTGAAACGTTGCATCACAGTGATAGCACAGCAATAGGGCATATTCTGTGCTATCTATGCTTGCGTGCCCTGGCAGCTGCAGTGCGGCCCTCCTTGGACTGCTGGCCCTCCTTGGGTTGAAAGCATTAGGAGGGGTCATGTGTTGATTCTTCTTATGCCGACAGTGTTCTGAACCTCATGATCCCTCAAGGATGATCTCTTGATAGGTGGTTGAGCAAGCTGCTTGCAGCTGTATCGGCTATTGATTAGCAGCTTGCCATTACCAACCTGTAACTCCTTGCAAATTACAGCAAAAGAGTCTAGAGGCTGCTGCCACCAAAGATGCTAAGGATGTTGCAACATTGGCAACAAACAGCTTCAACAGCCTGAATAAGAAGTTAGTGGAGAAGTTCAAGCATATCGAGGCACTGAATGCCAAATACCAGCAGGTGGGCCACGCAGCTGCCAGTTGATGGCACCAGTCAATGACTGGTGCCATCAACTGGCAGTGCATGACATGCAGCACCATTATACTACCTTAGTGCATGACAGCCATGCATGCTAACCACTTCTGGTCAGTTATCAACCGTTGTATGCTATCCATGCTGTCATGACTGGTGATGACACACACCTGCAGCCTGGGCAAGCATACTCCAGCAGGAGCAGCTGCATCATGGTTCATCGTTGTACAAACAACCTCAGCATGAGACTCGCCCACTGCTCTTTTGTCTGTTATGGCATCTACAACAAATAGCACACATATGTTATGAATTGCCCAATGCAACTATATTGCATGTAAGGCGATCAGGTATGGCTGCAAAGCTTGCAACCCATGCCTTGTTGGCAACAAGCTCTGACACCAGTGAGCAACACCTTGCAGGACCTTCACAGCAGTTGGGAGGAGTACAATGAAATCTACAGCCAGCTGGAAGAGACCAAGAGCAATGTAAGCAAAAGCATCTGACACAGTGCCACAGGCAGATTAGGCTACCTGGCAGCTCAACTGTATGCACTAAGTTGTGCTGATGATGTCAGCATCGTGTGCTGATGTATCTTGGTAAACAGTTCAACTATCTGCTGGTCTAGATCTTCCTACAGCAGTGTTATTGTGCAGCGCAGCACCCTGTCTGTCATACATTTGAATGATAAGTACTTCTAGTATTCATGCCATATGATTTTCTGGTGACTAGTGGGATAATGTATCTGTGAAGGCTGAACATGATGCACAGCTACCAGCAACGACAGCAAGACAATATGCAGTTGGAGTGTAACAGCTGTGTTTAACTGAGTGCATACAATTTGGTAGGGTTTTTGGTGCATGATCCTTTACACAGTCCAAAGTGACTGGAAGTCATTGCCACATGACGCACGCTTGAGAGTTTTCTGCCTTGCTGCTCTGGCGTTCTGTGGTCTTCCATGCTCTTGTGAAGGTCCTTGCTGTTGCGGAGAAACGCCGTACAGCACTGAAGCGCAAGGTGTCGGCCCTGCAGTCGTCTGGACAAGAGAAGCTGGCAGAGGCCGAGAAGAAGCTGCAGAAGATAAGCAGTCAAGCCAGCAAGCTGCCAGATCTCAGCAATGTGCTCAGAGCAGCGTTCATGGCGTAAGTTAAGACAGGTGTCTAGGTACAAGACAGACAGGGTTTTAAATCAGTCTCGTTGTATTGCAGACTAGTGTTCATTGAATTGCACAGTATTCAATGTGCATCTGTGAGTACTTCACCAACTCCTGGCAGGAGTTCTTGCCGCTGTGATGGTAACACTGTGATTGCCTGCCAGTGGAGCTCACAACAATGCCACATTGTGCCACAGCTGTATGTTGTTGGCAGCTGTATGTTCCTCATGTCCTGGCTGGGCAGTTTGGTGTGCAATAGGCTTACAAGCTGGGAACTCTCTCCTGTTTCGATTGATCGCCGTTATCTGGATGGATTCCATCTACTGGAGATTTCTGGCACGCGCCATTCGTAGTGCGTCTGAGCCTGTGACAGCAGCTGATGGATCACATATGTGCATTTGCCATTGCATCTCAACTTATTGCATGGCTCAATTTATTTTACATATGTGATCGCCCGCGGCGGGCGGCCCGCCACGGAATGACCACCGTGTGTGTACCACATGGCAGACAATGCGTTCTACTATGGTGAAAATCTGTTGTTAATACTCATGATCGTGACCTTTTGCCAGCCTTGTAGGTGCCATGTAGGGCACGCTACCCACGTGCTGATCGATCGCTCTGCAGGCAATGATGGCCCTCAGGCATCGCACTGCTGCTGAACTAACTCACGCTATTGATTACAATTACAGCTGTTCCCTCAACTGGGTAAGTTGCATACTCGCATACGAGGAGGTGTCCTAATCGGCATCTACGTCAGCCGGGAACGTTGACTGACTGGCAACGCTTTTGTAGAGACTATAGTAATCGCAACAGCCGCATTTGGTGTTGAACAACCCAATTGAACAATGAGGCCCTTTGTCGTAGATGTATTTGTGCATTGCACGGGTTGGTAGTTTCATCTCCGCATTCTGCTCTACCTCTATGGAGCAACGTCAACTCCCCTTTGATCTGATACTTGTTGTACTGCGCAAGCTTCCAAGCGCTGCTCAGACTTGGACTGCTCGGAGAGTTAACCGCGAAGCTCGTTCCGCCATCCCAGCTGTTGTGCTATCCGCAAGGGACCCTGACATGCCCTTGCAGTGCGTAGAAGAGTTATACATGATGTCAGATTCAACAAGAGACCAAGCAAAACTCCTTGCATGCAGAGCTGCGGCCGGGTAAGCGAAGCCTATTTGGCTGCCAGCTTGGGAGGTCCAGCTGGTTGGGAGGCCTGAACGTTGAAGCACCTGGAAGCCAGGTCATCGCACTCCAGGTACTCTCATACCTCCAACTCTTTATTTGTGCCATTTGCTGCAGGGACCTGCGAGGTGTTACCTGGCTGCGACAGCATGATTGCCCTCAAACTCGGCACGCTACAACCACTGCAGCACAAGGCGGCCATCTCGAAGTGTTCAAGTGGCTGAGCTCTCAGAAACCCCCATGCCCTCTCAATGCAGGCATATGTGGTGAAGCTGCAGCCTCAGCTGGGCACTTGAAGCTCCTGCAATGGTTGTTCTCAGAGTTTTTCATGACCCCATATGCTACAGGAGTTTGTGCCGAAGCAGCTGCAGCAGCAGGGCATCTGGAGGTGGTGCAGTGGATCAAAATTCAGGACCAAAAGTGCTCTTTGGACTCAGGTGTATGTGCAGAAGCAGCAGCTGCAGGTCATTTGGGTATCCTGCAATGGCTGCGCACCCAGGAGCCCCCTGTTCCATGGGATGTGAAACACTGCCTGGTTGCAGCTACAGCCTCTGGACACCTGCAGCTGGTCACATTCATCATCAGCCAGGATCCAACTATACTCTGGGACGGGTATGCCACCCTTGTGGCTGCTGCTACCGGGCAGTTACAGATTCTGCAGTACCTACACAGTCAGGGTGCAGCTTGGGATACGAAGACAGCAGCAGCTGCCGCGTCTGCTGGTCAATTGGCATCACTGCAGTGGATGCGCAGCATTGAGGTTCCATGCCCCTGGGACAGTGACACAGCTACTGCTGCTGCCAGAGGAGGCCATCTTCAGGTTCTGATGTGAGTAGCATGCCGCGGCACTATTCACTTTGATCAACAATATGCAGCCACATGCCATGTGACGCCTTTCACCACAGTTGAGGCACTCAATGATGAACACATCTGAGCATTGATGTACGCGGCACACCTGTCAATCTGAAGCCGAATAGGTCGAGCTTTGTGGTGCTCAGAGCTGTATTATGCACAACAGTGTCTTGTACTCCACCCCTCAAAGCATCAGTCTGCCTGCTGTTGCGTGCAGTTGGCTCAGGCATGCTGGCTGCCCCATGGATGTTGGTGCCTGCCTGCATGCGTCTAAGTACAAGCACCCGGATGTGATATATTGGATCAACACAGAAGCCATCTGGTGAGGGCACACCAAGGGCAAGTGTCATAGCAGGGTAGACCAACAGCAAGTATCATAGCAGGGTGGAAAGCTACTGCCTTGCAATGGTAACAATAGAGCAATTGAGTACCATGCAATTGGCCCGGTAATGAGGGATACGGTCTACATTATGATCATGATAGGAGTTCCCTGCACTTGGCGGAGCACTGCAAGTAATTCAGTGAGACACTGCGTTGGATGCTATCAGCTGTTGGAAGCTGCAAGATCCCAGTTTTGGCAGTCTTTGCTCTGTACTAGTTTGTTGTTGCTGCTCACTTACGGCATCCAAGGACCTTGTCTAGAGGCTGCCATGACAAACTCTGTCTGCCATACCTGCTGCTCTGGAATGCTTCAACTGCAGGTGAGCAGTGTGCTGAGGAGCTTGACTGCTCTGGTGGCTGCTCCGTCCTGTGCTGTGGGCGCTGATAAATCACAGTATATATTGTGCTTGCGGGAGGAGCGTGAGGTCAGTGACATGGCTTCATACTCATGAGCAATCAGGCGCCCAGGTGCAGTGTTCACTGTGAGATGACTTGCACCCTTGCCATGATACAGGCGACCCAGTATGGGCTGGATGACGGATCAAGATTAATTGCTGCATCACTTTGTGAGTCGCTGAGCAACTTGTGATGGAGATTGCGGCACTACTGCATGGCAAAGAATGCAGCGCATTGCAGGTACCAGTCGCTTGCTGAACTCAACTCTGCCCCTTGATGCGCCAATAACCTGTGCTACCTGTTTTGAGGTACAGCAATCGCTGTAAGGATGTTACAGACTGTCTCAATAGTCTCCCTTGCCATCTGAATCACTGGCTTTTTTGTGCTTTCTGTGCGGTGCAGGCATGTCTGCCACTGCCATGGTGCAGGCTCAGTTGTGGCTGCTCTAGTTGCCTTATGGGATCTGCTTGTTTGTGCGTATACTACGTAGTAGGAGAGAAAGGCATATGGCAGTGGCAATGCATTCCTTTGGTTGTGGGTGTCTCTCATCTTTGGGCCCAGCCAGGTGATGTGACGTGATGCGATGTCTGCACCCAGATGAGGTCAGCATTGCCGTGGCTTATTGCATGCCTTTATACTGTGCTCAGCCTTGTGTTGATCATTACTGGAGGGGTGAGAATATGAGTCGTGGAGCTGTGTGGTGCCTGTAGCTTGGACAGTCAGATTCATACCAGAGAGAGCTGCAGTTATTGTTGTTGATGTGTTCACCACCTGAGCGCATAGTGCCTCATTTTCTTGGCCCAAGGCCGGGCCAGTATCTCTGCCAGCATTGTTGGGAATCAATACCTCGTATGTGCAACTCAACTGACCCTTTTGGATTCATTGTCTGATGACTTTGACTCACCTAGATGTCACTGTGTGTTGATAAGCTGCAGGCGCCAGTCTAACTGGATACTATTGTGATTTTGAATGGCACCTGAGCAGCTCCTTCACAAGAAGATTTTGTGGTGCTTCTTCTGCATTTGCTAACTCAACATGGCAAGGACTGTAGGCCACTAAATCTGCATGCAGCAAAGCTACTGCTCAAACTATTAGGCAAGTGGGCTGTCAATGCTATTGTTGGGGGGGGGGGGCGCGGATAATTGCATACTACGGCTATTGACCACCCTCAACTTGGAGGTGACCAGAGGTTTTCATCACCATGTGTCATGACACCTGTCGCATTGTGACCGCTCCCAGCAGTTACTAACATATGCATATAGTGCCATGCAAGTTGCAGATCTGGTATCAAATCTAAGGCTTGGACAGCATGCCTGCCTAGGCATGTCACAGTGGCACTCAACATCTTGCGATCGCTCAACAGCTCGCGAGCTCATGTGTATGATGCATACGCGGCATGTGCACTGCACACAATCATCTGCAACACTCCTGCAAAGTGTTTTTGTTATTGGTTTCAACTATATGTTTGCTGTGTTGCCAATGCAAGCCTCTCAGCTGGCAGCTGCCATGTGTATGCTTGCCAAGTTGCAAGTGTGAACTAGATATTCAGTTTCTTTGATTCAGCCAGGAGAGATGCAGCTGGCAAATCTGATTATGGCAGCGTGTAGGTCCCTAACAGTGAACTTACAACAACTTCTGTCATCCACATGCATGTCACATTGAAGGAATCGGATGTTCAACAAGTTGGCATATACTACAGTACACTGTAACGTTAACGTAGGAGGACTCTGAGACACCAATTCAGCAGCACAAGCATATGAATGGTTATCCCTGGTTGGCAGCCGTGTTGCATGGCAGCCGCTGGCCCATCCATAATATTGCATGGGCTCAACTATCTTATACATGTTGGCGTTTACACGGTTGATTTTGCCAGGTGATTTGACATGCATGAGGATGGCAGCAGTGGTAGCGCAGCTTACTTAATAGCGGTCGACAGGCGGAATCAAGGCATGGGGGACATGTTGCTAGCTGTTTATGCCTGTTCATGCTCTAATCGACTTGCATTGCATGCATGAGACCCTCTGATGCTGGACACAGCGAAGCAGCTGCTGGAGGACGTGCTGGAGAAGCTGACAACAGGACACGCTCAGGCAAAATCAAATGAGGTCGTTTATTATATTTTTTTTTACTGTCTGAAAAACATAACATGTGCAGACCCTATGTTGATATGCACACTGATGACAATGTCCTGCAGTGCATATAGGGTGTGGTCGATGCTTGGTCATGAGGACTTTAAAGTCCAGCTTGAATTTTAAGTTGAAACCATGTCAGCGGGGATCAGGCTGATCTCGAGATGAGCTCATAGCAGCAAAAACATGCGGCCCACGTGTGATACAGATGCAGCTGCTCAATAAGCAGTTGGCAGGCCTTGCAGAACCTGCTGCCTGTCCCCACTCCCCAACCTGCAACCCCACTTTATTCGCTGAATAAGATTGTGGAGGCTGGCCAGCTCCCTGCTGCTGTCACCCATCGACACCTCACACCCCAGCCCAGGTGTGCTCAGCCCCAACCCTCCCAAACGCCCTGCAAGCCCAGCTGCCGCTCTACGCCCAGCAGCCGGCGCTGCTGTGAGGAGGTGCTGATAGTGCACATCCAAGTCTCGTACCAACTCCATAAGCACTTGATCCACCTTGCTCTGCAGTCTCATGAGCACACTCTGCCGGTTCTCATCCCTGCAGAACATTGCCATCAGCTTCAGGTCATCCACCACCTGTTGACCCTTCTGCTGCTGTCGAGCAGCTGCTGTGCTGCTGCTGCCACCGGTCAATGCATTTGCCTCTTTTGCCAGCTCATGTGCTGCGGCCAGCAGGACGCTGATGTGGCGCACCACCTTGCTTTCCGTCAGCAGTGCACGTTCCAGGGCAGCAGACAGGAAGGCATTGTGCAGGCATATGACCTACATGTGCAGCACCGCAGTAACAGCCTGTGTCAAAGGAGCGGCTCCTATTGAAACACGCAATGAGCGACTTTTTTGTGGATGATGATCAGGGTGTTGGTGTGTCATAGATGCTTATGCAGTGACATCCGAGGAACAACCTGACTGCAATTGAAGGCTGCGAGGCGGTCTGCTGCAACCGGCCAGCAGAGGTCAAGCATTGTTATCATGACAACAGCAAACAACAGGTGTTGATCCAGCTGAGTGTCACTGACTCAGCCGAAATCTGTTGCGAGCACCCTGGCACTGCCTCACCTCATCCATGTTGGCTGCCGTGGCCAGCTGCTGCTCCATGTCGCACCACAGTGGCTCCAGCACATCAGTGCTGGTGAAGCGCAGTACCTCACCAACAACATACAGCAGCTGACTGCACAGGAGATGCCAGGGCCGGAAGCGGATTTGATCCTCCCTGGATAGCCAGTTTTGCAGCAGCAGCAGCAGTGAAAACAAGATTGATGGCGGCAAGCAGTGTTGATGCGCTGCAACGGGTACTCAGCAGTAGAATGAAGATCACTTACAAACGGCGGCCACCTGTGAGCTTAGCAACCAGTAACAGAAAAAGCCTACTCAGCGGCATTTGAGGGCATAAGGCACATAGCTGTTATGTCTGCACACACCTGCTGAGCCTCTTAGTTGACCTGATGCCTTGCCAGAGCTGACCAAGGTCCCGCTCTGCCCATTTCAAGCTCAACAGCTGCTTGAAGATGACCTGCAAGCAACATAAAGAGTGAACTGGTGTTGGCCTTGCTGATGAGCTTTGCAGAGGCCATCGAACACGTGTGGATCACCCATCAGCCATGACTACATCACGGACTTCTGATTGCTTGATGCAAGGCCAGACATTTGTCTCATTGTCCAGGACCAATACAGCAGTTGGTACTCTGAAAGTACAATTACTAAGGAGAGGTCGGTAAAAAAGGCCTGCCTCTGCAGAGCCAGCGCTGTGCCGTGCAAGTGTACCTGGTAATGCAGCAGCTGACGCTTGCTGACAACCAATGTCAGCGGCCAGGTCAGTTTCACGGTGAGCAGCAGCATTTCCAAGCAACTGCTGAATGAGCCCTTCTTGTCTGACAAGCGGTCCAACAGAGACCCTTCGGCAGCTGACTGCAGGTTCATGTGCAGCACACAGTGGACAGAGATGTTGGGTCATGTCATTCTTGCCATTATAGCTACATGAAAGCACGTGTTTGAGCTATCTCCCACTCCAAGGCAGCCAAGAGACACAGAAGGCTTCAGCAGTGGCTGCATACCCTGCCATGAGCAAAACTAACATCACCTAGACCTGTTGTGGTGTACCTGGTGTGCAGCTGCATCCAAGCTGCATGTTGCTGCTGTGACCAGCTGCAGGATGCTCCTCTTGTCCATTACTCCACCGAGAACTCCCTCGCCCACCACATCCACATGAGGGCTGGCAGCAACGCTGCTGCTGCGCAGTGCTGTGTCCAGCAGGCCTTGCAGGCGGTGAGCAGCCAGGCCACTGGGAGTGCCGTGCAGCTCCGGCTGCTCCAGCAGATGCACCAGCATGTCGCCCTGGAACGGTAGATATGTACTGTTTATGTCAAAACTTGAGGTAAAAGCATGCAGCCCTAGGTGCTTGCATCTGTTGAAAGCCTCAGATGCAGCAGTACAGAATCATGAAGCATGTCATGCAAGAGCAGCAGCCTGCTGGATGCTGGGACCCATGGAAAAACAGCTCGTCATGAGGCAGCTCAACAATAAGCATCTGTTGTTGAGCGCTAATGTTGTTGTATCTATCAACTGGGCCATGCGGTGGTGTACTGTGCAGCATAACTAGCTCGCTGTGCCATGCAGCACTGCCAAGCAGGCGCATCACCACACACCTGGTCCAGCAGAAAGAAGTGCTTCAGGCTGTGCAGCCAGGACATCAAACGGCCTTGAGGGCCAGCCATTAAGGACAACAGAGCACCAGCAGCTGCTGACAGGGCCTCATTGATGCCTGCAGTCAACAACAGGTCCCTTGGAGGCGATGACACGATGAAAGCTGCAAGTTCGTCCGCGGGTCAGCAGGATACTGTCCACAAGGCAGGCAACCAGTGCAGGCAGACGGTGATTATGTGAGGTGCACAGGCAGCACCAGCAGGTCGGTAGAGTACTGCAGTATGTTGCAGTGTCTTGTCCCACCTGTCAGGAATAAGGGGCTGCCTGCACCTGTTGCCGCAATGTAGCTCAACTTGTCCAGTGTGCTCTGTGGGCAGTGTGGAACAGGCTGGCCACACTGGCGAATTACATTCAAGTACTTGCCTGCAGAAAGTATGTAAGTGTCCAGCTGGGTCAGCACATGCCTGCCAGATGATGACCAAAGCATGCAACAAAGGGCTCCGGGTGCATCAAGCAACTCTTCATCTGCCACCTGTGGATTGGAAACACTCAATGACACTGTGTTCAAAACATCTGGCAGGCAACCATCTGTTCCTTTCCTGCAACAAGCAGACCTTCACCACTTGTTCCACGCACCTGTGACTAATATAGCCTCTTGACTGTTGGCCAGGAAGTCTGGTACATCAAAGGCTGCAGAGCCTGACCCACTGCCAGTTACAGCCCCCCTGAACCTGTATCGATGCGTCCAATATGCTGGTAGGCCATCAGGCGTCACACTGTCACGACCGACATCATGATCCTCCTATAGCATGTAAGTTGGCAGATGGCACAGTGCGATTGCAGTGCAGCACCTCCATCAGGGTCGGCATGAAGTGGCCGGGATAAGAAGTTATGGTGAGAAGGATTGCAGCATGCATGCCAGCAAGTAGCAAATGTTCAATCACAAGGCCACACAACACATACAACATCGTATGGGACACAGATCAGGGCGAGAACAGGCTCCTTTGCATCATAGTACAGCAATCATGGAAGGATGAGGGCTGCTGGGCCTTGCAACATCAGCGGGCGACCCAGATCACATCAACCTAACAAGTCTGCCAAGGCCACTGGCATGCTTCAATATTGGGTGAGAGTATGTAACACTGTATGGCACACAGAGCAGACATGATGGCTGAGGCCTGCCCACCTTGATCATGAACTCGTGGTATGGGTCGTCCAGCAGCCCCCAACACATCCACTGGCGCAGGATGCCAAAGTAAGGCTCTGCTGCTGCCTCAAGTAGCTGCCCAACAAGCAGCTGACCCGCCCGATCACCTGGAGTTCAAGCAAGCATTGGATCAATTGAGGCAGCAGTCCTTTGTACATACACACCATCACAGCATAAACACGTCTATGTGAATGGCTGGGCAGGTGCAGGCATCAGGCACACATGGCTGACTGAAGTACACCCGCACACAAGAGAGCGTGTGCGCTGTAAGGTATTCAGGTGCTGGTGGATTGTACCTGCCAGTGCCCGCTGCTTAGCTGCCAGCAAGTTGAGGAGGCCAGCTGAGGTGAGTGATGTGGAGTCAGACGCTTCGCCCTGCGCAGCAAGGCATGCAGCAGACGGGCCCAGGCTGCTGTAGACAATTCAAATGTGGAGGCTGCATCATGCAGAAGGCACAAAAGCAAAGCCAGGACCAGAAGTTATTTGGGCTAGGGATGCAAAACACAGGAGCATGACTTGTATGCACACTTGATGGCGATGAGCCTGTGCTGCGCTAAGAGCATTCACCAGCTGCAAGTGCTTCGCTGTATTACAGCATAAGCACTGCTGCAGGTAGACCTGCCCTGCACCGCCTCCTCACCGCAATGGTTGCCAGCAGCTCAAGAGATGCTGCTGGTGCCTGACAGTAGTACACCAGCCCTGCCAGGCTGAGCTGACCTAGCAGCTGCTGATGCTCCAGTTGCACCACCAGAAGCCACCACTCTTCTTGGAGTTTGCGCATGGCAGCTGCCAGCGCCTGCAGAAACACATAACACAAACAGTCTTGAGCAGAGGCACAAATGATGCCATAAGGAAGAAAGTGATAGCTATTGCATGGGCTGATCATGTTGGAAGTTGGCGTCAGACAGCTGTAGTCACGCAGTAATCTGTCCTGAGCAGCTGTGAGTAGCTTACCTGCACTACCATAGGATGCTCAATGCGAGAGCGGGTCTCAACAAAGCGTTTGATGGTGTATACACATTCACATAGAGGCAGCAGTCGCTCAACCTGGTGCAGTAGGGAAGGCATGAATGATTGGTTCAAAGGGTCTTGTGGTTCAGGGCTGTCAACGTGCATCACAGAGCCTGCACTGCATGATGGGCATGACATGCATATGACAAGGAGGCCAGGCGGCCGCCCATGCCTTAATAATCCCCTAGCAGAGACTCATGCAAGGCTGCATCGCCTGGGGCTGAGTTTTGCAAAAGCTCCATCATCGCAAGTGGTTACTGCCATGTCTCTCAGCCGAAGGATGCCAAGAACCAACAACTTGTTGCCACCCTAAGAAGCACTTTTTCCTGTAGCTTTGTGTATTGGCTGAGCACATACCTGTTCAACCAGGCTTGGCTCTGTGACTCCACGCACCCTGAGTGCCATGCGCTGCCACTTAGGACCCTCCTCCATCTCGCACACCACATACTCTCCTGCCTGCCCCATGAACACTGTCAGCAGGTCATCAACAAGAGCAGCCTCCTGCTCAGCAAGGCTGAGTGCTGATAGGTCCCTAAGGGGCCTGATAGAGCCTGCTGATGCTCCACTGCCGCCTGCTTCTGCTATGAAATCTTCCGGAAAGCCCATGTGCCAAGTCCCCGCAACCCAGGGTCTGGCTTGGTTCCAAGCAGGGCAGACCAGCTGGGTGCCATTGACGGCTAGCGTTAAGGGTGCCTGGATGACAACATGGGAATTCAGAGAGTGGTTTAATTGATGCCGGCTGTTAGCTGACACAAGTTTATTTCAAGGCAGTCCTGAGTCTGTTGCACAGCTGCAGAGGATGGGGACTGGCTATCAAGCCTAACCAATGCTGGCTCTGCAACTGAGCACATAAGGTGCAGGTAACATCATCTGTTCCTTTGTTGAAGTACGCTGGATAAGCAGCCAGTGACTTAGTGCTGCACTGTTAGGGCAGCTCGTAACTAGGCGGTTGGAAGCACACGGCCTTATGAGCTACGCACCTGCAACTCGTACTGATCGGGCTGAGCAAAAAGATCTCCAGTGGTTGGCAGATAGTGCTTGGGCACCATAGCGGCGGAGAGCTCATTTGGATGCACCAGCTGCCGCTGCTGCTGACTCTGGCTGCTGTAGCCAATATCTAAGCCATTAGCTGTCATGACACCGCCCACAGTTGCTGCTGTTGTAATAGGATCTGCTGCAGCAGAGAAGGAGAGCTGCTCCAACTCTGGTGATAGTTTGGGAGTGTGCTCCTGCCGGCGGACTGATGGGGTCATGCTGCTCTCTTGCCCACCATATAGAGCATTGCTCTGCAGGTAGGGATTGCCAGTCGTTACGGGCGTTACAGCAGAGGATGTAGCAAGTGCTGCTCCATTCGCCAGAATGCTCGACTGCTGAGAACCTGCACCAGCGCCTGCTGCTGTTCCCGCCACCCTGGCCGCCCCTGATGTGTTTGCTGAGCTCGTCCGTGCACTTACACTACTTGCTGCTCCCGCTGCTGAGGAGGTGTTTCCACTGAAAAGGCCAGATCGAGATATGCGTGAAGAACCTGAGGCACTGCCAAGAGTTGACGAACGTGAGCTGGTGACAGTACTAGCACCCCCGTTGGCGCCTATGGCCCCTGCTGAACCGACATATATGCCTGCTGTGCTGGGCAGTCGGGAGGACGGTCGTGTGCTGTCTGACCGGAGAGAAGGCTTCGCAACTTTCGCTTGTTTTGAATCATCACCGGCAGAGCTGCCAACTGGCCTGAAGCTGCCATCAGTGGACATGCTTGTGCCTGCAGCACTGATGTGATCTGTAGCTGCTTATCGCTTGTGGCTGCTCGTTGTCTGCTCCCTAGTCTATTGCAAAAATGCCACGACTAGTGCATGCCCATGCTTGACAAGTTCCTGATTATACTGTGCTCAAGAATGGCAAACAGATGATGGCAGTGTTGGGCCAGCAACACCATGTTGCAAGTTCAGCGATCGCACATCCTACACAATGGTATGGCAGCCATATATATATGAGACTTCTTATTGCAGAGGGAGCACATGCGAATGGATGTACATGCACGGACAGCCGCAGCCTGGATGCGTATTCAATAACACAGGCGCACCCATCACAGTGTGTTGCCGATGTTCAGCGGTGGATGGACCTCCTGTGCATTCAAATTACATGTTACTGTCACGAGTTTGGCGGGTTGCAAAAAGCAGGTCATTCAGGTGCAAAATCGACATCTTGTATCATTGCTTTGTTGCGACGCGGCATCATGTGATTGCTCCCTGCGCCTGCAGTCCGAAACTATTTCTTGCGATCCCTGCTTCGCTCACTGCGGATAGTGCAACAGACACGTTTGGTGACTGCAGATCATCTAAAAGAAACCATTTTTGTATCTGTGGCACCGTCCCCTTTGCACTGCGCTGCAGCAGCATCAGCGGTCCCACTTTGCTGCAGCAATGGGGACTGTAGAAACATCAGAGCCCATGGAAACGGACCCAGTAGGAGCTGCAGCAGCCGCACCGATCAAGCAGAAAGTAGATCGTCTTACGGAGGGGCGCGATGCTCCTTGGGTAGAGAAGTACCGGCCGAAGACACTTGATGATGTTGCAGCACACAAAGAGATCATAGACACAAGTGAGCGAGTACAGTGTGTGCTGCACATGTTTGAACGATTTCACCAAAAAAGTGCTTGAGTATCATTTTGCTGCCCTGCCTGCAGTCAGGAAGTTGACAAATGAGAACAGGCTTCCGCACTTGTTGCTATATGGGCCTCCTGGGACAGGAAAAACCTCCACCATTCTAGCAGTAGCAAGGCAGATATATGGCGGCAGCATGCAAAACATGACGCTTGAGCTGAATGCATCAGATGATCGAGGTATAGATGTTGTCAGGGAGCAGATACAGGATTTTGCCAGCACACGCAGTGTTTTCAGGTCAGTATAGGCTGGCCCGATGATCGGCAATATCGCCTAGTAAGCAACCTGCAACGTTTCTGACATGCTGCATGCCATGTGTTTAGCTGTGATGCGGTTCAATGTGCGGGTGAGCTGCTGTGACGCAACCTCCTGCAATTGGCTTTGTGACAACAGTCAATCTAGACCATAGTAGCACTTCCCTCAAAGGGCTACCTCTTGACACCCAGCTCAGAATGGCCCCTATTAATTGCCCTTGCCGTCATGTCTATAAAAAGAAAGAAGGGCACTAACAGAAGATGGGATGTATCTTCATCTACCATCTACAGTCAATTCATGCAGTTTGATGTCACACACAGTTTCTGCCCTGTTCCTACAGCAACAAGTTTAAGCTGGTAATCCTGGATGAGTGTGATGCCATGACTCGTGATGCACAGTTTGCGCTGCGCAGAGGTGAGGGCACCGCAGCCGCAAACCCCGCATTTGCATGGACACCATATGTGTAAAGGCACAGCAGGATCCTGCTCCATCTACCTCTGATGACAGCTGGTGAGCTGGAAGGGCTCAGCTGACAAGGGCCAGCTGGTCTGCAATCCACAAACAAGAAAGTCGAGCCATTTTACACTTACGCCTCTCACCTAGCACCTACTCAAGGAGGCTCTCCCGTGGCAACTGCACTTGTGCCGCAGTGATTGAGAAGTACACCCGCAACACTCGCTTCTGCTTGATCTGCAACTACGTCAGCAAGATCATTCCAGCCCTGCAGTCGCGCTGCACGCGCTTCCGCTTCCCTCCACTTGATGAGTCCCACGTGCGGGACAGGCTGGAGCAGGTGGTGCTGCAGGAGAAGTGAGTGGCAGCCGCCTCACATCACTGTGTGTGTGTGTGTGTGTGTGTGTGTGTGCTGGTCCCGGGGGGTTTGTGAAGTATGTCCATGCTGCTTCTCATGCAGTGTCGTCCAGGATCTGGAGGGCTCCAACATTGCCCCTCCTGCATCAGGCAGCTGCAGCTTACGACCTTGAAGTGCAGTTGCTGGGTCTCTTTTCTGCTGCTAACAGTCTGGCATGAATGGGTGTTGTGTGCAGTGTGAAGCTTGGTCCTGGTGGTATAAACGCACTTATCAGGCTGGGAGGAGGGGACATGCGCCGAACACTCAACATACTGCAGGTGGGTTGACATCTGCGCAGCAGCCGGGATCAGCAACTATTCCCCTCAACACATCATGCTGCAACTGTCAAAGTGGCAGGGCCAGCAGTGAACTCAAGCACAACTTAACCAACCAGCTGCCAGCAACATACCAGTTGAAGCAACATATTAGGTGCCTGTCTGCTGGTGTCTGCCTGTGAATAAGTTGCTGCTTGTGTGTTGTTGCTGTTGTGCAGTCGAGTCACATGGCATGTGATGTCGTGGATGAGACTCATGTGTACCTGACAACCGGCAACCCCTTGCCGGCCGACATAGAATCAGTGGTCACCTGGTTGCTCAACGAGCCATTCATACAAACATTCCAAAGTAAGCACCTTCAATGACTGTGTAATGAACTTTGGCCTCAGGCCTCATTATGTGTGTGTGCTTGCGCCAGCTGCTTGTCTGTCCTTTTAACCTTCACACTCCAGGGCAGCTACACAATCGTGTATCGCACAGAGGTGACAAAGTCATCCGCAGCCTATGCATTCTGCTACATAGACCACAATGGCACATGCTTCTGGTGCGTTACAGGTATAACCAAGCTTCAGGTTGACCGAGGTGTAGCATTGGTGGACATTGTACGAGAGCTGCACCCGTAAGTGATAATTGATAGATTTTTGGTGGTGTCTGGCTGAAGTTGATTATAAAGATTGTCAGTGCAATGCTGGCAGCTGGTTGACTGCGTGACTAGAAGCATAATGATATGATTATGCTTGTGGAATAACACCAACTTGCAATGATGCCGGGGCTGAACAGGATGCACCCTGATGCTCATTGTGCTGTTACTGCTGCTGCTGCTGTCCTTGGTCTACTTTGGTCAACAGATGGATGTTCAACATAGAGGCGCTGCCACCTGCAGTGCGTGTTACGCTGGTAGAAAAGCTGGCAGATATTGAGCACAGGCTGGCGTATGGGTGCAGTGAGCAGCTCCAGCTGGGAGCACTGGTTGCCACTTTCAGCCTGGTGCGGGATGACATAGTTGCTGCAGCAAAGTAGATAAACAGGTGATTTAACCAAAGCAATTACTGCACTGTGCAGTGCATGCACTGCTTAGATCAACATCATTGGCCATCTTGTTCAAAGAGCTGCAACACCCTGCAGCTCAATATTATGGGCCTGTAAAAGAAAAAGAGACATGCAACAGGGTGAGACGGTATGGCAAACGCGCTGACATGCGTAGGGGGCACCACCCAGTTGTGATGCTTGTGCCTGGCTTGGCTGTCCATTCGACCCAAGCCCCACAATTGTCCTACACCACAGTGTTACCTGTAAGAATTGGAAACCTGTGAGTAGTGTTGTTCAACAAGGTCGGCCTTTGACTGTCTGGACCTGAGGGTAGGGCCTGGCATCTCAGGCTGATGAACATTATGGTTGGTGTTGATTTTTGGCCAAGGTCACATCAGTATGCGTAACATAGGCGTGAGTTGAGCTAAGCTGAGCCCTGAGTTGGATCCTAAGTCTCATTGCTGTTCTTAATTTAGAGGTAGACTCTGCAGCAAGCGCTGCTACAAAGCTTGCCAGCATCAGACGCTAATGATTAGCTTGATTGTCGACGGCGTTAACGCCTGAGCATTCAGCAGGCTGTCCCTGCTGACGACGGGGGGAACCCAGCCCAGCGCCAGCTGGCCCAGGACATAGTATTTGCGAGGGTAATGACATGTGTGACATTAGTGTAGTACTACATGCATGTTAGAACCGATCATTGGCTATTGAGTGCAAATGGTACTAAGCCGATTGGGCAACACACATAACGATTACAACGCAGTCAAGATCCACAGGGTGATGTCTAGCTAGCTGCCCTCTCACTGGCACCGCCAGTGCTGTCTTGCATCCACATGCTTGGCAACTCCCTGAACTCAACAGCGGGGTCTGCTTTTGCAGCAGAGAAATAAATAACTGTCTTGTTCAGTTGCTGAGCATCTGTCAGCCGTGCTTCAGAATCTGGTGCTACACTGATGGGTGTAGCTGCTGCAGGTGAGTTGATGGTCATCCTAACTGCTGGATTGAGTAGCCAAGGCTTGACAGTGCCAATGCTGAGGCTGTTGTTGGCGCTGGTTTGGTTGGTGGTACCAGCAGTACCATTGCCAGCTACACTACTGCCTGCAACCCTGTGAGGGCTGTTGCTGTCACTATCACCAATGCTCTTGTCAATGGCGGTATTGCCACTGGCAGGACTGCTATAAACACTGATGATGGAGACGCTACTGTTGACTGCACTACTGCTTCTGTTACTATAAATTGATGACAGGCTGCTATTGCTGGCTGGCTTACTGGTGTTAGCACTAGCGCTGACGAGATGCACAAGAGAGCTGCTCTTGTTCATAAATGCCTGTTCACTGTGCGCCACTTCTACGGCATCATTGCTGTCACTTTGCCATGCTGCAAAATGGCTGTTTGCTGTATTACCTGTGGACTTTGACTCTGGTGACTGACCTTTCACAACAGCACCAGTTGCTGAAGTGTTTGATGAGTTGATGCTGATGTTACTGATGTTTCCTTCATCTACTGCTATGTGCAGCAGGTCTGGATTATTGAACAGTTTCTCTTGCATGCTGACCAATTGTTGTTGTTGACTGGCTTCACCTGGTGTAACAGCTGCTGGCTGCTCAGCTGCAGCTGAACTGTCATTGTTTACTGGAACTGGTGAGAGATGGAGCTGAAGGACAGCACTGCTTCCATTGTTATTGACTCCAAAAGCAGCGTAATGCAGCTGGGCACCAGTTGTGTTTGACTGCAGGCTACCTGCATCCACAGTCATAGCTGACGGTAGCTTGGTAGATGCAGTACGCCCAATTTGTTGCTCCAGTTCATTCCTAACAACACTGCTGTTGTCCTGTTGTATGTGCTTCTGGCTGTCATCTTTAGCCATTGCTGCTTTCTGTTGTGCGTTGCCCAAGACATCATAAAATGCTCCTGCAGTTTCTGTGCTATTGTTGGTCAGCAGTTTTGATGATGTGGCTGACAAAAGCAGGGCACATGGCCCTGCCTGTCCTGCTGCTGCTGTGGTTGGCACTACAGATTGAACAGCTGGAGAGACTGCTGCTGTTTCATTACCCATTGTTCCATTGCTGTATGATTGCTGAGCTGGGATGACCACAACATCTGCAGCAGAGCTCTGCAGCAGTGCAAGCACACTGCTATCAATGCTGCTGCTGCTGAGAAATTCTACATTGCCGCTGCTGTTTGTAGTAGATAGCTGCTCTGCTGCATCACCATGACCTGGTGTCTTCAAGTACAGGATGGCTGAAAGTGCTTTGCCAAGCTCTGCCAGTGTGTCATCGTCCTTTAGCACTTCTAGATGGCCATAATTGCCCAGCTCAGTGATGTTGGCGCTGTCAGTGATCCTGTGCAAGGCAGACAGCACCAGCCAAGGGCTTTATGAAGTACAACAGTAATCTGGGCCAGGACAGCACAGTCGTGGCTGCTACCGCCACCGCTGCTGCTGCCCAGTGCCAGCAGAAGTCTTATATAGTACAACAACATGCAGCTCAAGGTGCAAGATATGATAGCCAGACTCTTCTATAGCTTGTAATCTTGCCTCAACGGTGGCAGAGTGACAGCCCCTGTATGGCGACGAGCCTCGTGAAGTTCACATCATGCAGATAAACATGGCTGGCAAAGGATGCAGCATAGTTGAGCGTGTTTTAATAACGCCAAACTCATTGGTTTTTGAGGTCTGCATAGCCGCAAAGCGCTGGCATTCAACTGCCTACTGCTACTCACTTGTAGCATTGTCTGAGGCTCTGCATGCTGACTGTGCCATCACCTCCAGTTGTTACCAGGGGCGCACTGCTTAGCAGCGGCTTGTTCTCTCGGATGTTTGGAAAGTCCCAGGTCAGCGTGGTGTCCTTGCCAACAGCTGAAGAGCAGACGGGTGAATGACAGGCAACGCCTCGATGGACAAGCCCCATACATGTGCAAATCCATGCCAGCAGGCATACGACTGCCTTAATGAACAGTTCAGATGTGGTGAGGGTTTGATGGACAATAACAAAGCATGTGCATTTCTGTGGCTGTGTTGAAGGCTAGAGTGTACTGGTGGGGCTCCAGGCACCTGTGACTGCTTGAGGCCTGCAGTGATTGCACATGACCAGCTCACCATAGATGCAGTGAACTGGAACTCCAGGCACTTGACCTTTAGCTAGCAGAGGCTCAAGCTCATGCACCAGTGGCCATGCCCGATTTGTCACCGTGTCACCGATGTCCGCCATCAGCTGCTGCATCATGGATGCTGTATATGTCTCGCGCTCCGTTACCACGATGCGTCGGTTGCTGCCGTACGCGCTGGCATACGGCAGCAACATGGACAGCCCCGGAAGCCCCACTGTCGCCTTGTAGAATATGCCTGATACGTAATTGGATATCAACCTGTCCATGTTGGACTTGGCTACAGTGCTGACCTTGTTTTTGACCGCTACTACCCCTTCCTTCACGGCTGTGGCTGCAGCGACGATCGGTGGCCGTGGGACGGCGATCTCGTCCAGGATGCCATCTGCTGCCACGGAGGTTATCTTTCTGCTCGGCTTCCTCAAGCGCATGCGGCTGGAAGAGGATGCTGGCACCTCAATGATTTCAGCGTCTGTCGGCACTGCAATCACTCCGTCTGGGTCCAGCGGCGTCTGATCACTGGTAGCGTCTGCTTGCATATTCGCCACTGCTACTGCCACTTCTTCTGGGTGGCTGGTGGCGACATCTGTTGCTGCCCTAGTCATCGGCAGTTTGACCCAGTCGGCGATGTTGAAATCGACTGAGCCCATGCGCACTGCTATTGCTTGGTCACTGGTGCCACCATACGGAGCTGATACTGATATGAAGCCTCCTATGTACTCATCCCTGCACCAAGGAACAGCAGCAGGCAACAATATCAGCAGTCAACAGCCCTTGATCGTACTGCTGAAGGTGGTAACATTGCTGAACACTTTGCCTCTACACTTCTCAAGTGCCTGTCATCAAGTTGCAGGCTGAACAGCTAGAAGCCACTGTCAGCGCCCATGCTGAAGGTGCACCTACGTCCAAGCTTGGTTTCTGTGTAGCAGCGCCAGTGCCACCAAGCCTCCCATAGAGTGACCAATTACAACTGCCTTCTTGCCACAATTCCTCCTGACAGCGGACTCAATCTTGTTCGCCAATGCAGTCATTTGCCCCGCCCGCTCCATGCCAGATATGTGTAGCCGCCAGTCAAAGGGTGCTCCAAACATGTCTTTGCCCAGTGTGTAGTTGAAGTGGTGTGTAAGATAAGAGGTGAGGTTGGTGTATGATGACTGCCACAGCCCATACTCGGTTCCTGAAGGCCCCCCTGGTTCAACAAGGAGCTTCACACCCCTGTTGTTGTTGAACCTGGAGGAGTAGCAGCATAGGACAGCATAATCATGTTCGATGCGAGACAATGTCTACTTGTGTGACAGCTGCTGTGAAAGGCCAGACATCAGGCATGGAGCTGATTTGAGTCTTGGGACTACTGTCAACCACACATTGCATTTGTAAAGACACCTGCACGACAGGCAGCTGCGCAACTGTGCATCGTATTCTTGCTCTGTACACAGTGACAAACACGCCAGCAGCACTCAGGCTTTCTGTGCTTCAGCGTCAGTTGCACGTGCCTTTTGCTTCTGTAGTTGTACTTTGTTTGCACCATGTACATCCAGCATCCCAGCCCTGTTGGCAGAATCAGCTTAGCCGATGGCGGCCAAACAGTGGTCATGCTCCTGTGGCCCAGACAGGGGGAGCCGGGCACAAAGCCGTTGTATGTGGCATTAATTTGGCTGGCCATGATACCTGCAGGTGCATGAGCACTAGGGGTTGACAACATTCGCTCCATGGGCCTAGTTGCAGGCGATCTGTTGCTGTTCATCTATCTGCTTCTGGCATGGATGGCCTCACTTGTATGCTGCTGCTGCTGCTGCTGCTGCTGCTACTGGGCGACTTTGGAGCTATCGGGTAGCATCATTGTGCTGTCATGGATCTGCTATATCTGCTGAAAGGCAGAGTTCCTAAACACTGGCGCATCTCTGTGCTCGTGAGCATTGATCTCCTTCCCCTTGAGGACCGACTTGACCGGGTCAAGCTGCTGAGTTGTGGCTTGCAGCAGCGAACAAGCGCGCTAAAACAGCACTGTGCCCCTCTCGTGAGTTTACCAAAGCCCAATCGCTGCGCACTGCTTACCAGGCAAAATGATAATAGGATATTTGGCATCCTGACACACTTGCGCGGCCACTGCATTGAAAGCAATGACCAAGGCCAGAATGATGGCTGAACGCCGACAGTCTCCCAACACACTCATGGTATCCTCGCTAATAGGTCATCTGCTTGTACCGCCCCTTGTGGGGTGACATGGCAACATAAACAGCTTATATTCACTCTATATTCACCCATATGCACAAAACTGTGCACATATTATGGGTTCAGAGGGCCATCGCCCGAATTGCCAGGAAATACGTAAGCTCGGCGCCGGGTTGCTGTGAAGGCTGCTTTGGAGGCCGGCAATCACCAAAAATGCAATGTATGCTGCTGTCTAATGTTATGGAAGGTATTGTCGACACCAAATTGCAAGTCCCGCTCTCTCAGTAGCTGCTTGAAAGCGTTTTAGCAGGCCGCAAGTGTCGCCTTCATTGAAGCATTTCATGATCATAAATGATAGCAAAACCATAACACATGCTGAGAGCCTTTGCATGGTACAGACTGTACTGCTGTATTTGGGTACCACCGCTCGGAATGCCATCGCCGAACCCTCCCCGCAGCTCGTAAGACAGCCTGATCGTATCAGCTAGATGTGTATGCATTGTTTGCTGTGGACATATGTGTGTGATGTGAGGATCATGGCGTTCAAGCCCTCGAAAGACAGTCACTAGAGTGGTGCCAACCACATCAACACAGTCTGGAAACAACCTAACGTCAACACTGGAAGAGCTAGCGCAGCCCATGATGCTGCCGGCAGCCCATGATGGTAGTGACTGCGCCTGCAAGCAAGCTATTGCATGCTGAAGGATGTCAGATGGAACAGTAAGCGTTACCTAAACACCGGCCGCATGCAGAATTTACACCAGCGAGTTGTTTGTGATTGAGTAAGCTGTGATGATCCCATATGGGACCAGCAGCGCACTCTTTTTGGCCCAAAAGAGTCAGTTTGACGGCCCTCAGCAAGCACAGAGCATCCCACAAGGGCTTTATTCATTCCTCACTGTCACATCAACTTGATGAGTCCAGTGGACTGAACATACAAGATCCGATGAATGTGAGTCACATCATGTGGCACACCGCCAATGACAAAGGAACCCAATGCCGTGTAACAAACTCCCATGATGTTGCATCGCCCAACCTCTTTCACAACAACACCACAGCATCATGATGATCTGATCAGTCAAGAGTGTGCAGCACTGTGCACTGATGCGCACTATGAAAGTAACTCCCAATGGATGGATACAGACACAAAGATGCTATCATTTGATGGGCTTCCTCGTAGGCAGTTGGTATATACCAAATGTACTCAATAGTTTTGACACACAGATGCTCCAAACGATTTGCGCACTCGCCACAAAATCTGCCACGTAGGTTGAGTATGAGATCATAATACTAGTGATACCAAGTTTGATCTGTACAACATCGAGCAATTGCCTCCAAAGCACAACAGATAAATTCAAGGACAGACGCCTGCCTGTTGGGCAAAAAACGCGCATGGCTGGATTCTCAACTGTGCCCATCTGCTCAAGGTACACACGCAACCCCTTGGGCCGGCAGCTGTAAAAAAGCGCTGCCCATACACCATCAAAACCAGTGCAGCGCAAACCATCATCATCAGTGCATGCACAGATGTCATCATCATCGTCACCATCACCAAGTGCAAGCACAAAACACCATAATCATCAATGCATGAACAAGTACTTCAAGGAAATCAGCAGCCGAAAAATGCAACACCAATCCTGCTTGGCAGCACTTGGTCCCACCCAAACATCACGCCGCAGAGCTACAGTGAGCTGCGCAGTGGCCCTCCAAGGACTCTCTCAGGCCAGTCTGGTCAATTTCCTCTGTTGCAAACGGCAATGGCACCTTCTCTGAGCACTGAACCAAGCCAACAACAACAAAAAACCAGTATGCGCTGATTGGTGTGCTCTTAACCATATGTTGTCAACCACTGCCACAATGCAACAGCAGGCAAATGTGCACTTGACTGGTGCTTCAAATTTCTGTCCATTATGAAAGAACTGCTTAACAAGCTGCTGATGAAGGATCACAACTCAAGTCTGTTGGGAGATATACCAGCTGCTTGTGCAGACAGATGTGGAGTGGACAGGACCTGGGTGCACTGTGCATGAAGAGTGGACAGGACCTGGGTGCACTGTGCATGAACCTCAATCATTCATCTATGGGCAAGACAGGCAGACGCACGCAGCTGTTGGAAACCGAGTCTTACAAGCCATCGAGATAGACCAATGCTATTGCAGAATGCTACTCTGCATCCAAACAGACATGTTGGCGTTCCCACGATACATGTGCCGGATATGCGATTATTCTACACAAGGTCACACCAGCATTATCATCCGCCACACACGACCAAGAATGGATCAATAGTACATGGACACAGACCAAGGATTGTGATTGTAAGGTTGCCATGCAAGCTGCCACCCAGTAAACTTCTCAAAAAATGCTATCCAGAACCATATTTGCTGAACCAATAGGGTGTGTGCCAGTGTCAACCTGCTGAGCCCGTTGTAGCTGAGCAGACCAGCAATCAAACACCACGTAATTAACAGGAAGGTGAATGGCATCAGCATCACCACATGCCCTCAGGGAGATCACAGCAGTACACCCACCCCTCTATTGGTGGCTTATAATGAACTCCAAGCTGCTACCAAAGTGTCTGGCAATGCTGTTAGCACTGACAAAAAACCATCAATGGCCAGCAATCCATGATCAAGAGTACATGCTGTTACATGTGTTCAGGCCAACAGTGTGCAATGCATGTTTGCCAGCTGAAAGAGAGCGAACAGCATGAGCAGTAGCATGGGATGCACAAGATGCATCATGTGCAGCAGCAGCAACCGCACACATTACAGCAGCACCAGAGCAATCTTATTTGGGACAAGGGCATCCGCATCTGCTGCAGCTGGAACTACTGCAACAGTGACAGCTATTCACTGCAGCAGCAGAATGACAGGCTCAAGGTGGCATCAATGCAAGCTGAAGATCAAGCGGATGGCCTAGGCAATTGCCAACAGGGACACAGAGAGCCCAGGCATAAGCCTGGAGCGATCACCCCCTCTTCAAGTCTACAGTTGATACATGGCACATCTGTGCACCCAAAGAAACCCAGAGAGATGAAAGCTGATAGTAATGACAATGCTGAAAATAGGAACAATGGAAGGTTGACGACCGTCTTCACCAAAGAAACCTGCTGTGATATGGAGCTGTGGTCCCGCCATCCATGAACCATCACGGCCTCACCATCCCACCCGACAGTCATCACTGGGCATACTGTGGCATTGCCCATGATGATGAGAAGTCAGCTTCCGGCGCGCCCTGGTACTGGACAGAACTTGCATTTGTGCTTAGACTGCGAGTAACGTTGTTAGGGCTTGTCTGGCCCCGCAGCGCATTCTCCTCAGCACTGATGATAACACCGTTCAGCGGGGCCAGTATCTCCAGGATGTCCTCAAAGGTGGGACGCTCCTCAGCGTTGCATGACATGCAAGCCTCTCCCAGGGCAGCAAGGGCCTCAGGAGCTTCTGCTGGGAAATGCAGCTGCAACTTGTCGATGCAGACTGCCTTGACAACTGCCTGATGCGACATACCAGCCCAGGCACGACTGCTGGACACCATCTGCAAACAAGCAGTCAACAGGACAGGTTCATACCTGTGCCAACCAAGTAGTAGTAGCTGCCCTTCCCGGCCAAGCAGCCCATGGGATTCGCCAATTCAAGATAGTAGCTCAGAACAACGAGGAATGAATGAGACGAACACGCGAGATGAGCACACAAATCAATTCTGTGACAACGGTATTGTGGGCAGATGCAGGGAATTGAACAGGCAATGCATACTATTAATGCTTACAGAGCACCAGCCTGCAGGCCTCTGTGCTCACCTGCCACAGCAGTACTCCAAAGGAGTAGACATCCGCTGCCTTGCTGGTGATACCATGCTCCAACAGCTCAGGAGGCATGTGTGTGATGGTGCCATAAGTCTTGGTGATGACCTTGCTCTTGTGCTCAAGAGACCGCGAAAGTCCAAAGTCTGAAATCTTGGCAACGAAGCCGCGTCCACCCAGTGCTGCAGATGCGTCATTGCTGCAGAAAGAAAGAACATGCATCAAGCCACTATCACAGAGGCTGACAGGGTCAAACGAGAACGGTGCGTCTGGTCTGCAGGCCTGCAAAAGTAGCCAAGCCCAGCATCTGGCCGCCACCACCAGAGAGTGCATCGCTGGTAAGGGAAACAGTTGCTGCAAGACAAGATATGGACATTATGGCACCTGATACATACTGCTGAGCCACTAGCCCCTAGTCAGCCAAGGTCATGAGGTGATCACATGCAACCAACAATTGATACCATGCGAATGCAGCCTGGGTTCCCTACCTGGTCAGCAGCACATTGTACGCTGAGAGATCCCCGTGAACAACACCAGCTCTGTGCAGTCCCAAAATGCCAGAAGCAATCTCAGTTGCAGTGACCAGGACCTTGACCAAACTTGCAGGACCTGCAGGAGACTCGCGCAGCCAGCCGCAGTCGACAGCATCCTGCAAAGGAAGGAAACATTGCAAAAACAAAGGATGGTCCACACAACAGCACAGCATGGAAAGCCTTTGTCCTGTCAGGGGGTGCTGTGCCCAACCGGGCTCCCAGTTCCAAGCAACATGACAAAAAGGAGCAAGCATGTGAGCTTCAGCCACAGACTGGTGTGCAGCTGTTCACAGCAGCTTTACCACAGGAATGACCTGGAGCAGCAGAGATGGATGCCTGTCCAGCGAGCACAGCACAACTGCACAGGAGGCTGTTCATCTAGGCGTTGATGCAGCTCCAAGAATGTTCAGCGTGTAAACCCACCTGCAGACATCCCTTATCCATGAATTCCATGACCAGCCACGTCTGACCTTCCGTGACGGATGACATGCCATAATCATCATACGCCTCAGAGGCCCAGGACTCATCAGAAGACTGGCGGCTCAGGCTCATGCCCTGATGATCCATCTCAGACTGCTGCTCCTGGGTCTGTGCCACAGACCTTCCGCTGTCCAGGGTCTCCCCCCACAGCTTCTGTGCTCTGGGAATGCGCTCCTGCAGAAGCCACACGCATTGATGCAAACAGCAACCAGCACCGTCAGAGCAGCAAGTCAGTATGTTATAGGCGATAAGCAAATGGACATGTAGACCCTTCTCTGCATGAATGCGTGCTGCTGCAGTGCCAAGCCTCACCTTGCCAGTGACGACAGCCCAGGCGAGTGTAGCCACAACATTGGGGTGTTTCAGCTGCTCGCCCAGGAGCGCCTCCAGGCACAGTCCCGTGGCAGATTCTCGACGCAGTACCGCATCGCCATCCAGCACCTTGACAGCAACCTGCAGACACAGCACAGTATGCATAACATGGCACCCAGGACTGCCTGTGCCCAGGCAGAAAAACACACACCTCAGCAGCCGGCAGCACCCGACCACGAAAACCACGAAAACCACGGCAATCACAATGGCACAAAAATCAAAGAAGCATGCTGATGTTGAAACCAGGCTCACAACCCTCACAATCCCTACACACCTGCAGATAACAGGAAAAGTAAAGTACAAGGCGGCAGCAAGCATGTCGTCACTGCTGATACGTACCGTACGCACATCCATAAAACTTGACTTCACAGGCAGACTCACCTTGGTACCAAAATACTCGCCCCTGAACACTCTGCCGTAGCTACCAGCTGCAATCTGGCCCCCAAGCGTCAGCCCATCAATTTTCTTGACCACCATGCGTGCAGCAGCAACACTGGTGAAGCTGTCACAGCTCACCCTGACGCTGCTCACGCTACACACACTGTTGCTGCTGGAGTGTTGGATTGGTCCACCATGTAAGACAGGAGTTCCGCTGGTGCTGCCATCATAGGCATCATCCCAGCTCTGACTGGCAGACACAGAAACGCCTGCTGGGGCCTGGGCCTGCTTGAATTGACTGCTAGTGTACACAACAACTTCTGGGGTGTGCTTTGTGCTCGGCTTCTGCTGCTGATGCTGTCCACCCTTGTGTGTCACCAGGCCAAGCTGAGGATGCTTGCGACCTGCTGGTGAAATCTGGCCACCACCAGCCCAGCTTTCCTCCTCAAGTGACACCATGCCACTGGCACTGCTGGGTGCCTCACCGTCCGCGGCTTCAGCAGGCGAGTCAACGATGGTAGCAAGGTCGCTGCCCTGGCCACGCAGTACGTTGACTGTCACAAAGTACATGCCCTGCCAGGCGACTGGAGACTCAGCTGAATCTGAGATGTAGCTGGGCAGGCACAGATTCACGGCACCTTCCAGCGTGCCCAGACCAGCCGACCTGCAGGAGTATGCACACAACTGACTTGTGAGTTGCAGGGTGGAGGAGTAATGACACCACTCGCACATGCACACACAAGCAAGCCCATGAGGGGCATGGTGATTCATCAGTGCATGACACACTTATCGTCCTGCTGAAGACTCAGCATCACAGTCGTCCAGGACCTAGGTGTGGGGTGATGTCAGATCTCTGCATTAGGGTGATCAAGTGAGTCATGCTCCAAGACGTCACAAGCTGACCAGCTTGATACAACTGAAGACCTGCTCCACAGTGCTGTCAGCTGGTACCGTGTAACGCGAAGAATGTACACCTTTACCTGAAGCTCAGCACAAATGCCGCCCCTCCAAATCCGCTGAGCCTGATGCCCCTCAACTTGAATGACATTTTGTCCTTCACAAGCTGCTGGACCGTATCACTGTTTGAGCGCCCAGGACGTGTAGCAGCCTTGCGCTGCAGCTGCTGGCTGATTGTAGGCCATAAGGTCTGGCCCACTACATCAGACTTAGCTACTGCTGATGGCACACCTGCCAGCACAGTATGGCACTGCTCAATGAGCTGCTGCCAACCTCTGTTGGCATACAGCACCACCCAATCAGGCTGTGCAGTGTCAACCAGTAGCACAGCACTGCAGGAAGCGCACACAATGGGTGCGCACAGCACCCATCACCAGTCAGAACTTGTATCATAGAGTAGGCGATTGCATACCCTAACACACTGTAATCAAGAGTCCTGTGGCAACCACACTGCCATTCATGTACCAGCCAGGCTTGCAACATGGCACATGCAGCAGAGAGAGAATCGTGAGGAGGCTGCTGCACACCACTGTTGGAGCCTCTTACCTCGTCACACATTCCAGGCTTCTCAGCAATGGCTGGCTCTTCTTCGTCTGTGCTGCGATCTGCTCTTGTGCCTCATCTCCATCTTCCAGGTGTGCCTCCTCCTCTCGAGCCTCTGCCAGAGCAATGTCACGCTCCAACTCACGAACAACAATCTCGCTGAAGTTGCACAGGATGCGCAATGAGGAATCATCAAATGTGCGCGGTTTGTTGTCAGCAAAGCACCTGCAATACAAGGATACGCACACGGTCATGTTACAGTTGGTGATAGCAGGAACCTCAGAACACCCAGCCAAATCGCTGTGATTTGCAGCCAGGTTGGATGATCTTGCTGATTGCATAATGGATGTCCAGAGGTTAACGACAGGTCCTGCAGTGCTGGGTGTGTGCATGCAGCTACTAATTGAGCGACATGGACTGTGAACTTTGTGCAGCAACTCTGATGTGCAGTAGATGAACTCTTGACCAGTGGTCCCAGTGACTTACAGTGTCCCCAGTCTGTGCCCACTGCTTGAGACCAAAGGAGCTCCAGCATAGAACCTGACTCCATACTTTTTAGCCACTGGACTCTTGCAGAACCTGCATATCAAGCAAATGTTCACGACAGTTAGTTGCAACTGCTGTTGCAAGCCCCCACAACGACCTGCCGGAATTTCTGAAGTATCGGCACGCTTGTGCTGCCAGGGAACACGGTCCTTGTCATGCGCTTCTGAGCAGTCAACAGCCTACGCAAAGTGACCAATTGAAAACTGCAAAAGAACTGGATTTCAAAGCAAGGTATGACTTCAGGCCATGGCCACTGTGATTACGATGCAGAAGCCAAACCTTGCATCCTGCTCCGAGTCATTAACGATCATGACTGTGTGCTGCTCCGATGCCATTGTCCAGCCACAGAAGCTGTAGCGCCAGGGGAAGTCGCCCTCCTGCAGAACACGACAGCAGAGAACAGACAGGCGAGTAAGAAAGGCAGAACCTGTGGGTGTTGCAGCACTGATGCCATGGCAGTGTGCCGTCATGGCAAGGGACGTACCCTGCTGAGACTACAGCAATCAGACATCATATGGGTGCAATCTCACCATATTTTGCAGCCCTTGACATCTAGAAATGCTGCCACTAGATACCAGCTGCTGATGCTGAGTAAGAGGACGTTTACTGACTAATTGGTAGCAGGAGAGGTCACCAGGCAGACTTGATGTCACCACTGATGTGCTCAGCAAGCTCACCGCAAAGTTGCCAGTGCCGTTTGTGACGTACACACGTCTATCAAACAGCAGCGCTATCAGCGCATTTTGTGTTTGAAATATGCTGCAGACCAGCTTGAGAACGTTCTGCAGGTCCTCTTTGGGCGCTGTGTCCAGCATAGTATTCAGCTGCAGGGAACTGAGTCTGCATAGCAAACACCATGAACCACACTTGTAACAGAGGACACCCATGCTTGCCATGAAGGTGCCCCCCCCCCCCCTGGATAGCACTTGATACACCTGATCAGTTGCTGCCAATGTCAAGTGCAGAAGAGAGCAATGCAATTAGAGTAGCACGTAGCACTCAGGCAACAAACCATGTCAGGTGCTGCACTGTGACGTTGTCAAGTGCAAGCCCTGTAGGTTGCTTGCATCAATTTATATCTGTGTTGAGCAGATGCTGCATTCAGGTGACCAACAGACTAGTGTAGGTTGTCAAGCTGACTTCAGGCCAAAGGACGTCCCAACCTTGCGGCTAGGAGCACAACAGATCACAAGCCCCTGGTGGTCAGTGCATGATGATGCTGTGACCAAGCTTGCTGCACAAAAATCACACAACACTCGTTGTGATATGAAGCTTTGCCGCACCTGGCTTCCTGACAGGGCGGCAGTGGCGGCCCGCTCTCACCGACTTCATATGGCAGGTTGGGCTGTAAGGGCCGACCCAGCCGATCCTCTACACTGCCAGGTTGTGGTGTTTGTTGTGCCACCACAAGTTCTCCGCTGGCAGTCTGCTGCCCTGAGCCACGGCTGGCGCTATCTAAGCTGTCCACAGCTGCATCTGCATTGATGGGCACTGTAGGCAGGTCTGTAGCTGCCTTGCCCTGCACCACAGCTGTGTCGGCCTGTACTGTTCTGCCTGGCACTGTGGCACCAGGTACAACTGATTTGCAAACTACAGCATCCTGTCGCGAACGCGGCAGACAGAGGTGTGTGAGGCTCACTGTGGCTGTTGCTGAAGACTTTTGCCATAATATTCAGCCACAGGGTGCCAAGGAGAGTATGCGTGCAGAAAAACCACTTTTTCTGACTGCAATATGAACACAAATGACTGCAACCAGAGGCGCGATCGCAAGCCTGCAGTGCTAGTTGCACCCGTATCCCACGGACGCTATGAAGAGTGCCCTTTGTACCTGATCGGCGGCCGGAGTCTTCAGACAGCCTAGTGACTGGCCCATAAAGCAGCGCGGGTCCTCCTGGATGCGCGTACTACAAAAAATTCGCAATCACCAACCGTGACCGACTCCAGCTTGGCAGAAGTAGACAAACTGAAATGAAAAGAACAGCACATGATATAAACATTTGCAGAAACTATGCCAGCATCTCGATCGCGGAAAGAGGGAGTATTACTCATGACACCGACCACTGTCATATCGCACACGACTCCGAGTACTTTGTGCAGTGTCGGGCCCTGCGAGATCCAATACTATAGACAACATACTGTGGAATAATTTTATCGACATCCGAAGATGAGAAGCCACGGCCGGAGAGTTGCACACAGCAGCGCTACCGATACTGCACACACACCGCCCAGTGCGCGTGTTCGTAGATCGGTACGCGCACTGGGCAGTGTTCATAGATCGGTAACAGAGCATCGGTTGCAGCATGCCACAATTTGCCACGACAGATGCTGTGAGGGGCTTCAACATGTCGAAGATGCTGTGCTCATGTGCATCTGAAGCCACAACACATCCAGCGTAGCAAGTTGATCTAAGAGCACGGCAACCTGCCCTCTGACATACCGAAGGCGATGTCCAGGGACCATTATGCCAAGGACCTGACACTATCTTCAAGGTGCTTGCCATGCTAGGGTTTTTAGAAATATTCACTTGAGCATCTGCGATGCAGGCAGCTGGAAAAGGCACGACCATGGGCATTATTTTCTGGGCATAGCAAGGCCAACAGTAGCATATAAACTACAGTAATGCAGTAGTTGAGATCGCCAGCAGGTTGCTGGTAGTAATAACTTGCTTGAATGATTCAACCATAACAGCAGTTGTGCTAGCTGTTCTCGCAACCAGTAGACGGTCCGCCTGCACTCCCCCCCACTACCCATTTGTTGCGCTGTGTGTTGCTCTCACACCACCACCACTACCACCACCCCTCCCGGCCCATAACTTGTGGATAAGAAGCGGCGGTGAATAGGGTGTGTCACATGTCTAGCTATAGGGTCACATTGTCATGATCGACTGTCACGGCCACACCTCACATTGATACCATGACATCAATGACTCCTTGCCAAGTCGGCAAGCATGCCAACATCATTTGCTTTGTCATATGTTGGTTGCATGAGCCAACTCATCTTTGACGTACACATTTTCACAAACAGCAGCTCCACGTGGCATGGCAAGCTCAATTTTCTCAGATCTGCATCAACATGTGGGTGTCTGATGCGCCGCCTTGACAGCTGCATGCCCATGCTGTTATCACTGTCGGCAGCAACGCGCCTTGATGCTGTGTGACATGGTGAGCATCTGTCTGTTGGCGTTGTTCTGTCTGATGCACATCCTGGTGATGACAACATACTGAGTTCAGCTGACTTGTGTGGTGCCTACTGGTATTTGATAATGGTCCTTGAGCTGGAAGGCTGCCGGATCATTGGGTGCTGCACCTGGTGTCTTGTCTATGACCCCATGGTGCATGTGCCACACCCCACTGGCCATGTCTGCTACATAGTGGCGCAGCGTGATGCTGACGCTGCTGAATGCTAGCTGATCAAAGGGTATACTGCTGGGGTCAAACAGCTCTACATCCAGGCTCTCGGGTCCTGCTGAGAAGGTGTAGGGAGGTGCCAGCTGCGCCCTGAAGAGAATGTACGCCTGAATGACAGCAGGCAACAAGGACCAGGACATAACAACTTTCAATAGTTCAACAGTCGTGTCTGCATTATACAGTTGGTCAGACCATCACATGAGGTGACAGGTGTTGTGCCTCTTGATACCCCGAAGTATTGACACACAGCTGAGTCAGCTGACTACACACAGACAATATCTGTCCTCTCGCAATCATCATTGTGACAGTGTTGAGAGATTGCTCAACAGTGCAGTACACATCAGTACAGGACCACACACTTAAGATTGCCACAGATGATTGCACGACCACTTGCAAACCCACCTGGCCTATCACTGGGATATCTAGATGTGCATAAGGTCCCAGTACATGCACTGCCGCATTCGCCTCTTCAAGGGTTTCTCTTGCTGCTCCAGCCGCACTGCTTTCACCAATCTCCATGAAACCAGCAGGTATTGTCCATAAGCCTTTGCATGGTTCAATAGCCCTGTACATTAGAATGACAGACAGCATTAGATTGCCCACCTGCTCACAACATGTCTGTTGCCAACAAAGACACTAGCGGCTGCCGCTCGGAGCGGTAGACCAGGTATGCAAGAATACAGGCTTCACTCTCGAACCAACAGGAGCACTTGGCTAGGAATATGCGAGCGTTGCATGACTACCGGGCGCTGTTCATGTTTGCCTCAAAGCTGGTGTGGGGTTCGCAGTTGGGGAAAATCGGCATTTGATTGTCAGTCAAATAGCTGGGTTGTATGTGACCTGCTGTAGCATCAAGGATACCTTCTGCACAGCAGTATCTTGCCCTCATGCTGCACGATGCACCCAACAACCATCTTTGGGTTGAAGTAGTCAACATACTGACAGTGGGTGCAAACATGGCGCCATTCCTTGTCTCCTTCAGGCTGTATGAGCTGCATAGGGCCTCCACACATCCTGCAGGCATAAGCGCCGTCAGAGAGCCACTTGGTCTTTCTGCGATGCACTTCAAATGGCTCTGCACGTCCTGCGACCGTAGGCTTGATGCCGACCGCGTTGACAGTACACATGTACAGTACTGAAGCTGCAGCTCCCCCAGGGACCAACCTGCAGAACTTGCTCTGCACCCTGGGTAGTATGGCTGGTCGCATTTTTTCCGTAAGGCCGGTTGCTTGAGCTTCTGTCTGCAGCGATTCATTCGTCGATCTTGCTCGTAAGAAGCGGGGTGATTGTGCCATCCTTGATGTACAGGCTACGCGCATGTGGGATCTGTGGACGATGCTGCACGCATGATGACCCCTAATCAAACCCCTTATCGCCATACAGCCAAAGCACAAGGTTTTCACAAGCCAAGCCTTTGTCCAACAGACTGAACACCAGCCAGGGCACCGGACGCATCGATACCAGCTTATCATAAATACATGTGGTTGAAGAGAGCACTTACAAGTGAGGCGCATGCGCAGGTGTGGTTGAGGTGTTGGGGGTTACCAACTGTTGAGCTGCCTTGTTGGCCAGTTCAGCTTGCAGACTAGCATCCCAGATGACGCATTGTAACTAACGCTCTGGAGCAACATATGCCAAGTTGCAGCTGTAAGCTGCTCTCTCTGAACAACAAAACTTGAGAGTGGCAGCAACCCTAAGGGCAGTGCCTGTGTGGTACTTGTCAGCCACAGGCTGTCAATCCAACGCCTTAAGAGTGTCGCCAGAGGATCTAGACGCAACCAACGTCATGGGCCGACTGGCCGGGTGGGAGTTCTTTGTGCAGAGATGGGCAATGTTCGCCGACGCTGTATCTGGAGCTATGGCGGTAGTCAAGCAGACAACTTCTCAAGTGGATCAAGCACAGGCAAGGCACCAGCAGCTTGAGGAACATCCTGAGCATTGTGGATCATTGTTATGTGTGCCGTGTGTTATGATATTCTGGCCATGATACAACAGCCCTTGGCAGAAAAGCTCATGTGTCAGTTGTTGTTAGCAACAGCATGCTGCACTTGCTGCAGGCGGCCAAGTTGGATGTAGTGCTCAAGAAGGCGGTCAGGGCAAAGCAGATTTTGCAACAGGTGGAGCTTGATTATTGTGTGGCGTATTTGCTGTTGTGAATCAGTGTGTCACCTGCTCACAGAAAGGCAACAGGTGCAAGATCTTCGACTGAGTACCTAGGTTGTGTTGATTGGTGAGAGAACAGCAGTGCTGCACACGAAACAGCGCCTGAGTTCTACTCACAGCTCACAACCTAAGATGAAGGTTGTGCCTTGTTCCTGTGCTGAGCAGTTGCAAGAGTATGTGGTACGCCAGGAGCAGCTGGAGTTGAGGTACAGGCCTGTAGTACAGCAGCTGCCAGCCCTGCAGCAGCAGTTGCGGCCTGAAGAGCTCTCACAAGCAGCAGAGTTTGCACTTACAGAAGGCATGAGGCAGCCGTTGATGCAGGTAACTGGTTTCCGGCACAAAAAACGGCACATGCTATTGCTATTCACCTCTCGGTGCAAAGCAGCAGCAGCCTGAATGCCCAAATACATCTTTGAAACACGTGTCTGCCAGCAGCATGGCCTGCAGTGAATGCCTTTGCTTGCCTTTTCTGCTATCATGGGTACCTGTATGATCATTGCTTCTGACTAAGCACATTGCTGGCTTCCACATTCCCCGCAGCAGCTCACTGGCAACACTGCTGCCACAGTCTCAGCTGCACAAGTGTCTGACCCTTATGGAATCCGTGTTGCATTCCGTGCTGGTCACCCCCTAGCGCTGCTGACCTGGAAGCAGTACATGTCCATCATAGCGCGGATGAGCAAGACAGTAGAGCAGCAGCTGCAGGGGCCAGCGCTGGAAGCAGTAGCAGCATTCAACAGGGAGCGCAAACTGCTGGTGAGCGCTGACACAGTTGACAGTAGATCAGTGCACTTTCTCGGAGATTGTGGCAGCATGGTTTGCCGTATTCTCTGCATTGTCCTTGGTTGCTATAACACTTTTTCTCTACCCTGTCCAGCCACTTGTATATTGATACCTCACTGATTTGCAATCGCCCATTGACTGCGGCTGCAAAAGCACAAATTGTATGTGGCAATGCTCCACAACTGAAAATGCCATGTCAACCAGCATACACCAGCGTTGTCTAGCTTTTGAGCGCCTGCTAAGGGGTTGCTGTGTTCAGTATTATTGTAGCATATTCTGTTACATGTGCAAGGTAGTTGCTGTAACCATTCCTGCTGGCCCTGCGGCCTTGTCTGCTCTTGATGCTGCCATACACGTGCCAAAAACGCCCTGCAGGTTGCTGAGCTTCAAGCAATCAAGCAGCAGCTCGAGTCAGAGGTAGAGATACCACAGCTGCAGCCACTCAGAAACGACACAGATAGGCTTGAACAGACGCTGAGCACTTTGCAGCAGTTGCAGGTCAGATGCGGAACTGCTTGGCAGCAATGCAGCTGTCTCATGCGTGTTCAATGTGGACACCCCAGCTCTTGCTTTGATTGCCACATAGTGCTGTAGCATGATGGTGCCTTGCAAGCATATTAATGTGTTCTAATGCGTCACCTCATCTGCATCACCCATACAGCTGAATGTTGGGGCAGGTTGCCTGTTATAGGCCGCCTGAGGTTCAGCTGGTATCATCCACCCTGTTTTGGTCTTCCTTTATAAGTCACTAGGTGCCACTCTGCACATGGCAGGCTGCACACATGCACATGCTGCAACGAGACATGGCCCAAATGGACCTGAATTTGCTGGAGGTGAGGCTGAAGCTAAGGCTGGGTGACGTGTATAGGGGCTCTCAACTGGAAGCTGCGGTCATGCGTTTGCAGAAGCTTCATGAACTGGTGCAAGCTGGCCAGCGGATGTCGTCGTCAAGTTGGTTGCAGGTTGAAGGAGACTTGAAGACACTGATAGACCATGTACAGCAGCAACAAAGGCTAGAGCATCAACTAGATATGAACATACAGAAGTATGAACAGATGATGTTCAAGAGGTTGGCACAGTTGCAGTCGCACACATACAGCCAGTAGGTTGTCTGACATGGTGCTGTATCCAGTGCAGCTGAGCTGAATTGCAGCAGACTGTGCAGGAACATCATCATCATCAGCAGCAGCAGCAGCATGACGCGGCTTCACCCAAGGCCCGGTTGGCAGTGCGGCGCATGCGCACTGTAATTGCGCAATCATAGCAGCCCTGAGTGTTTGCATTCCTACAAAAGTGCCAGAGCCAATGCAACAGACCAGCAATCATTATACAAGGCACGAGTCTATGAAAGCCTGTTATCACTGAGTGTGGGGCCCATGCTGCTGGATAAAGCGTTTACACAATTGAATTGAAGTTGTCCGACGGTCCAATGGCTAATGATTAGCCTGGTGCCTGAATGCACACTGCATGTCAGTGCATTTGCCATTGCATCTCCGCTTGTTGCATGGCTCAATTTCTTTTACACTGCGGCAGGCTGTCAGTGTGAGGGGTTCTGTCAGATCAAGACAGTCAACATAGTAGTAATCGCCTGACTATATTACACTGACTTCATATTGACCTCAGAAAGATAGTGTGCCGCCGTGGCTGAGGCTCAGTCTACCTGAGACACTGCATTGAGAATTATCCCTGTAGGGCAACTGCAGCTACTTCGTGTTGCTTAGGCCTGCTTACTGGCAGAGTAGCAGGCACCAATTTATTGGAAGCCGAAGTCGCTACTAGCCGATCAATGATTGAATCTTCGGCCTGCATTGTAGGCCATTCCGTATCGAGGCAACAGGGGTAGCAGTACGTACTGCTGTGTATACGTTAAGCTGCGGTACGAAAGGCGCTGTGCTCAGGCCATCAACTATGCACTTCACAAGCAGCACTGTTGTGATGAAACGCAACCGCAAGTCAGCTACAGGGGGTTATAAACAGAGTCGCGCCAGGTGACAGCTGTCCATGGTTGACCCAGGCATTGCACTGAGCTCCAGATCGCCTGCGAGGACACACGATTGTTGACTGCAAACTGCTTGATTATTGTACTGTGCATGCGGATGCCGGTATGATCGGTCCTCCCCTCCGTGCGTAACTTCCCTCTGTCTTCGGAGCCCCATCACCTCGCGCGCGTAATCACACGTGTTCTCATGGGAGTACAGATGCAGGAGCATGACTTGACGCTTGATTAATCGTGAAACGCATTTATCGAGTGTCGACGCCTGTATTGTCAAGGCGCTGTGACAAGATCGGGCCTTGGCAGCCAGGCAGTACTGGGCAAGAAGACTACAGGGCTCGCCGGAAGGCTGCACACTTTGACGTTCAGATCATTTGCTGATGAAGAATGATATAATGAAGCTGCAGCAGCGAGCAACTGGCGCTCCCGGCAACTTCTCTAATCGCGAACTCGGGTTACTAGGATTACAATGCGAGTGACTGTACAGCTCCCCTTCGTCTGGCCGCCTACAAACCAATGCGCCCGCCTCCGAATACTGTCCATAGTTTGATTTTGACATAATAAGTCGCATTTGGATACCACAACAAACCCGCTAGAGCATTAACGATCCCCGGCGTCCCGGGAAATACAGCTTTGATCAGCCAAATCTGGTGCCTTATTCTAGTTGTCCTATAGAGTTTTTGTTTAGATGATAGACAACATAGCAGGGGCTGCACTCGATTCCGAGCAAGAAGGACAGGTGGGAGCAACATATTACATAAAGTCAGAACATGAAGCTGATATCCAGCTCAGCACCAATAGCCAAGAAGAAGAGCAATGAAGTATTTATGTCAGCCTCAGCAACAGCCCGACCGCTACCGCGGAGCGGTTGTTACATGCGTGCGGAGCTCTTGTCGCACACATATGCTACAAATGTATCAAAACGTCAACAAATCAACACTATTATGCATTGCACTCTTGTAGAGGCACCTTGATCGGGGCTGTGACCCCCGGCTTCCCGCTCACTTTGGCGTGATTGGCCCTCATGCAACAGCAGATGAGACGGCAGCATACTACATGTACCATTACAAGGTAGGTGCATATACCTTACTTCTGCGTGGCAGCAGCAAACTGCCCGGGCCTCCGTACGCGATCTTTGCGTTCTGCCCTGCAATGCCTGGCGTGAGCACAGTGCACCCTTTTCTTATTCCGGCTGAAAGCAGAGTGCCTTGGTTGATGCGCAAAGGGACTTGCAGCATTTGTCAGTTTGTACTTTTTTTGACAAGCAGTTGTTGGAGTCAAGTCACTTGTTGCTGCATTGTAACCGATCTGCACGCAGATCATACTCTGCACCAAGGACCACAGTCATGACTGGGGCGCTTGCCCTTATGCCCATGAGAAAGAGAATGCAAGGAGGCGTGACCCATCCAAGTTCAATTACAGCAGCTGCATTTGCCCAAACGCCAAGAAGCCAGAGGGCTGCCCGAACGGGGTCGCCTGCCCGTATGCACATACAGTAAGTATGGGAGTTTTCTACATTGACAGCCTCGCTCTCTAAGAGCATGCATCAGTCTGCAATGCTTCACTCCATCTGCACATTCTCACTGCTGCAATGTCATATACATGCATGACATGGCTCAGTGTGAAATGCGCCGCTGCATTGTTGTATACACGCACGGCTTATTGTGATAGGCAATACACTGAGAGCAACATGCTCATGTTGTGCCTGTGTTGAACAACCTGCTGACTGCAGTTGTTTGAGTACTGGCTTCATCCTCAGCGCTTCCGCACTCAGATGTGCCGCTCAGGTGCTGAATGCCAGCGCAGCCTGTGCTTCTTTGCACACTCAGCAGCAGAATTGCGCACCCCAGGGAGCACACGCGAGCAGAACATTGTGCTGCCGCTTGCTGTGACAGCAGCTGCAGCAGCACCACCACCAGCAGCAGCAGGCAACATGCTGGACCTCTCAGCTCTGCAAGTCCGGCACCTGATTGTTGAGTCAGGCCACAACCTGGTCCCTTTGCCCCCAGCTGTGGAGGACAGCGGCAGCAGCTATGGTAGTCAGGCGGGCCGCATGCTGTTGCCTCCAGTCCTGAGCAGTGCAAGTGGCAGCGGCAGCACAACTGCAAGTGACACAGACGTAGCGGGCCTGAACAGCCCAATCATGCTGCTGCCAGCTCAGCAGCAGCAGGTGCTGCCCTCAGCAGCACTGCTGCTCAGGCTGCAGCAGCAGCAAGAGTTGCAATGCCGGCAGGCTCGCTTCATGGAGTTGCAGCTGCAGCTGAAGCAGCAACAGGACAGCATGAGAACAGCACTGCTGCAGGCGGAGCTGCAACAGCAGCAGCAGCTGGCTGCTTTGTCACTTCCTCTGCAGGGCAGTGGCAGTGCTGTGGCACTGGGTGGCCCGACCGGCTGCACTGGAATGACTTTGGGCAGCACACTCTTGCCATCCATCCCCATGAACATGATGCCAGCAGCAGTGACTGCTGGAATTTCTCCCTGCATGTTACCTGTTGGTCAGCTGGCTACGCTAAGCAGCTGCCAGCCCATTTTGACAGCTGCCACTCCTCTTGCTGGCATGTCAAACCTGGGTCTTTCTGATGGTCATATTGTGTCTGTTTCAGGTGCCACTGGGCTAGGGAGCAGCAACATCATGCCCTTGACCAGTGAACCGGCACTTGTCGGGTACCTGGATGTCAACCAGGGCAACCACGTGCAATCCTGGTTATAGTGCTAGGTTTTTCCCCTGGTGGTACCCCTTGCGGTGCTGCTGATTGTGCTTAAGCAATGGGGCGCCTACACTTCTAGGTGGTCCATGTGTATGAACGCATCTCATTCGCTCAGCTGCAAACACAAATGCATGCTTTAGAATCCTACTGACTGCTTTTGACTTTGCTGACATTGTGCCAGTCATCTAGCTAATGGTGGCATGTTATTGGCAAAGGCTTCAGCAAGAACCTCAACGGTTGGTCATCTGTTGATGTGCAAGTGCCCACCAGCTGGTAGAGCTAAACCCATCAAAGCACAGATGCCGTCAGAGTGTGAAGTCTGCTGTATTGATTGGGACATTTGGATTGTTGAGGTACTAACTTGGCTGCTTATATTCTTGAGGCAGATAGTTGGTCTGGGAACAGCAATGTTTTGGTGGTGCCTGTCTGCTGTTTAGCCAGCTCAAGGTGCTTCCGTGCTCTGACTAAGTATCTAGCATGTGGTTTATTCTGAGACTTGCCTAATGCATTGAGGCAGCCGCTGTGGTGGACCGTATTGCTTGCAAGATTTGTACTGCCTATGCTATGTAGAACTGCACTGTTGACCGAGTCAGGGCTTTGTGCCCAGCTGTATCTGGCATGTTGAGCCTGTTACATCCATCTTGCGGGAGATCAGCAGCAACAACAGCTGCTGTGCCCACAGAGACGTTCTGTGTATGAAGGTGCTCCCTGTGAGCAAGTACACGCAGTACTTTAGCCATAACCACATAAAGTTGCCCTGTGTCTCAGACTTGCAGCACCGGAGTGTCTGGTGCCTGTGTTACGTATTGTTATGCCACTAGTTCATTATGCTGCTGCTACACTGATTGCTGAGCTAGGGTGTCCAGCAGCGTATAGCAACTCTTTTCTTATGCATGTTTTACTTGGCTACTATATGTAGATTGCTGGGATGACCCCATGCCTGTTATTTGTCTGGCTACATGGATGGTTGAATCCATTCTCACGCATGCACACTTCAAGCTCTGAATTCCGTGTGTGCAGCTGCTGAGAAGCCTCACTGCACTCATCATTCAACCACTGCCCAGCCATTGTGGCCTTATGTCATACATGCCATTACATTGAACAAAGTTGTGCAATCGACTGGTGGTGCCAGTCTTGCTCGCCAAGTCCTGACAAGACGGTGCTGTGGGTGTTATCAGGCAGTTGGGTGGAGAATAGAGCTGTCTGCCACCCTCACTAGCAGCTGTAATCAGCAGCACGGCCAGTAGCTGGGCAATCCTGATACAGGTTGGCTGAGAATTGATTGTGCCTTGTGGCATATGAATGATAGTGGGTAGTCTGGTTTCTGATTGTAGGGCCAGCTGCTTTCTATTATGGTATTGTGTTATGGATCATGTTGCCATTATCCAACAAGCAACACAAGCAGTCCCTGGATAATAGGTGCTGACTCACATGTCCCGTGTACTTGTTCTAACGCAACTGCACTGAGCAGACTGTGCTGTGCACTCAATCGTGAGCACTACTACTGCTCATTGTCTCATGCATGCATGCAAAGCCTGCAGCTATGCGTTGGGTGGCATGTGAATTGTATGCAGCTGTACGAGGTGCAGCACTGCTACAGCTGCCAGGCAACAGGACAGGGGTTTGATGGGGTGGCTTCAGCTGTTGACAATGGCCATCTGGTCATACATATCAATAAACAGGATGTACTGGCTTGCTGACTTATGTCATGGGTGGTAGTTGCCATGAAATCAGGTATGGCACCTGACTGCATGATGCCTGCTTAGCACCTCAGCAGACAGTGTTTCTGCTTGTGATTTGTGCAGGCATTCCTTCCATATGGGGTGGGTCTGCATCGTGGTGTGGACCTTTGTCGCTGGTTTGATCATATTGTCTGAGCAATACCTTGCTCAAACTAGCAAATCTTTCATGCTGGCTGAGTGCTGTAGGCATCAGCCAAGCGTCAGAGTGCTGCATTACAACTGCTCAGCAGACTAGTTATAAGCACACAAGATTTTTTGGATTTCATGCGCATTGCAACGTATGCCCTTCCATGAACCTGCATATATCAGTGCAGGGGATGAACTGCCTTTCTGCCAGTTGGTGGAGTTTACTGTCTGACTTTAAGAGAATCCGTTTGGAACAACATGGCAGCCCTCAGCTGGGCACTGTGTCTCAGGGATTAGCTTGGAATAGGAGCGCAATGAACTTTTCTATTTGCTTGTCACCATGTCAAGCCCAGCTGCTTGTTTGCTGCCTTAGTGGCAGGGCAGCTGTTATATGTCTTTGCCAGTGGCCTTTCGGCTCACCGAGCTGCCTTTGTGGCAGGCTGCCACAAAGGCAAGTGACGTGGTAGCGAGATCATCTGCAGTAGCTTTATCATGCATCTTATAAAGGGCAGGTCCACTGTCACAAATGTTTCAGCCCAAATTGAACACCGTCATTTTTGACCTGCTCGGGGTGTACGGAATGGTTATGGCTCAGTAAATTCTGGTGAATTTTACCATTTCTTTGCTTGTTGGTGAAGTACTGCAATGCCCAGCCCTGTGCTGCACATTGCATGCCACTGCACCATGCATGGGTGTTGATTGCGAAGGTTCGTGCGCGTAAATATATTGCAGAAACGGCTGCTGCTGTGGCTCAGCAGCTCCAGGGGTTGTAACAACTGCTGTTGGTTTTCACTGGTGTGTGTACGTGGTGGCAGATCTGCCATCTAGATGGCTAGATCAGTATCGACATAGAGCCTTTATCAGCGGAGTCCATCGGCGAGTCCAAGGCAAGGCCCTACCCTACGGCAGGGCAACTTGATGGTAACTTGTTATGCTGCACTGCTTGGCAAGGTTTGGTAGGAGACCACACCACACCTCACCACAGAACCTGGCCCCTGAGGGGCATCCCGTAAGATATATATCTAAATAATATATTCAGCCGGATTGAACCTGATTTCTGCTTCTTTTTGGTGTCCCCCCATGAGCCATCATTGGGCGGACCGAGACAGAATAAATCACAAGCCCAACTGGAGACAGCTAGGGTTTAAGATTGCTGTGGGTCTTAGCTATTTGCTAATACTCCTCTAGATATTTAGACCGCCCCCCTGCCGCCCCTAGATTTCACAGATTATCATAGATTTTCCCGACAAAATCTTAAAGTGCATTTGGAGGCGACAGAAGTGGATTTTGCTGCCGAGAAGAAGATTTTACAGTCAATCTGGGTCCTGGCCGTAGATACCGTCGTATTGTGCACTGGGGCGCTTTGCGGGGCGATTGTACCGACGGTATACCACTTGGTACACCATTTGGTGACCATGTGGTCATCCTAGGGTGGCTACTGGCCATGTTCTGAAGTCAACATAAGGCCATATCCTCTACTTTCCCAAGTGCTAGGGCATTCACCAGACCTATGGCACTGCCAATATGTTGTCATGTATCCATAAGGCTCTAATAGTGAAGTAGAGCATTCTGAAGACTTGTACATGGGCCAGAAACAGCTAAAACCCACAGCAATCTTAAACCCTAGCTGTCTCCAGCTGGCCTTGTAATTTATTTGCCCTGCAGTTAATCTCGTAGTTGCCCTGCAGTTTTTGTTTGCCCTGCAGTTAATCTCGCATCTGCATCAGGTGTTGTCCTGAGGAGCGACAGCAGCGCAAGCAGCGTGTCTAGACACAGGCTGGTGTGTGTCGTGCCATGTTCTGCATATATACACAGGCTGGTGTGTGTTGTGCCATATTCAAGTTGTAAGTTACACTCTGCATATGACGCTCTCTGTGGCAGATTTTCAGCATTGCTGTTGTAGCATGTGGCTGCAGGACAGCTGTTGCTGGCTGTCAGAGGCCAACCCCCGGTGCGTTAGGTGCTGGGGCAATGATAGTTGACTGGTTTCTGCCCTGCAGGTATGATCAACAGCAAACCCTGGACAGTACCATGGTTGCTGTTGATTGCGTCGTGCTTCATGTTGGGTGTCAGGTGCAGCAGCATTGTGTGGTGTCATGGGTTATGTGTGTGTTCACTGAACAGTGTTTGCCAAAGGGTGGTATTCTTGAATGTGGTATGATATGTGTTGCATAGGGTAGCGTTCACCACTTGCTGCTCAATTTGTTGTATGGTCCCTGGCATGTCCTACTATATTTGCTTGTTGCTGCAGTGCTCAGGTTGCATGGTCCTCTTTTGTTGACATGCTGTGTTTGAGGTCCGGCAGTGCCCGTGTTTGTCAAGTTGTAAGTTACACGAGTGTAACCCGCCCGTTAGCAAGCCAAGTACAGGCTCATTGGGCATAGCACAGTATTTGATCACAGTAGGTATACATATATATGTCAGTGAGTTCTGGCATGATACCGTCTCATATACCGTGACATGTTGTGATACAATGTTTCTGCCACATTATGCATCAACTGGCAGGCTGCTGCCAGTTTTGGTTTCGCAGCCTTCCATGCTCAGTTGTGTCTCGCCGGTGTTGGAGTTTTGCTGGGTGATATCATGGCGTGAGTTGCCAAATTACCACCCCCACTGAGTGGGCTGTTGTGCCTTGAAGGCGCCCCTGAGGGTGGTCTAATCTTGGTGTGCCAGTGTGGCTGAGCCACCAAATACATACTCCCAAGGGCCTTGCGGCCGGAAAGGGTAATTCTTCTTCTTCTGTCTCGGTCCGCCCAATGACAGGAGTCTGGAGACTGCTGCCACACCATGGGCGTAACCGTCACCCACTCTGTGGGCTGTTGTGCCTTGAAGATGTCCCTTAGGTGCGGGTGGTCTCATCTTGGTGTGCTAGTGTGGCTGAGCCACCAACTACAATCTCCCAAAGGCCTTGCGGCGCGGAATAGTGGGCATGCTGGCGTGTCCAGAAGATCAGGAGGGGGGTCTGCCCGGGCACTGCACTCTTCTGCCCACCATGGGCAGCGGCTGCCCCGTCATCAGCAATGGCAGTCACACTAACCACACCAAACCACAACCCACAAGAAGATGCAACATACCTAGCACACAGTAGCTGCATTTGCGTATGTTGGGTTGAATTCAGATTGTAAAATATACGTATGTGTGTTGACGACCTGGATGCGGCTGGATGAGCCTGCCAAAGAACAGACGTTAACGCAGCTGCTGGGAGCAGCATTTGCTGCTGCGAGTAGCTACCTACAGATAGACAACAGACGGTCTCAGAGGAGCCATGCATGTTGTTTCACTGGGTCAGCAGGTGAGGGCTGCACTGTTTGACTACCATGAGGATATTGCCAATCAACTCGGTTGATGAACTGCTCATGCATTTATCATCGTCGTAGTGCTGCTACGGCATACCATACCATACCATACCACACCACGCCACAGCACACCACACCACCTGAGGGGCCTTACCCCAAAGAAGCCACTTTTGCACAGAGTCGTGGGGAATAAAAATCGGCACTGTACAACACCTCACAATCAACCAAACCTCAATATCAACTCAATCGAGTGAGTGAGTCCAATGGCAGCGATCCCGCTACATTACCTGATAGGTGGAAGCCCTGTGAGCCACTTCACATCACCAGACGGAAAACAGTGCAAACAGAGACATGCAGCCCTCAGCGCAGGAGCAACAACAATTCTACATGTTTTGAATGGCTGACACCTAGTCCTGCTGACGGGTCAGACTCAATGTGCGGCTGGGCAACCTGCCTGGCTTAGGCTGTATTTGTGCTGTGCGCCTCCACAAAGTGCTGAGCATGCTGTTGCCAGAGGCCCTGTCTGACCAACAGGTCCTTGTGATGTAGTAGGTAGCTAGCCAAGGCGCCAGGCATGTATGGAGCTGGCCACTCCTGCACATCCAAGATGGTTGGCAAGATGTGCTGGACATATAGCGCACACCACACGGGGTGATTGACACTGGTGGCGACATTGTAGTCATACCCACCTGCAGCAAAGGAGCAAGCAAAAGTGATTGCCAGAGCTTTTGACGTGCTTGTTACTGTGCTGCACTCATCAGGCTGTAACTTCCTGAGATCATGATGGTGATGGTGATGGCGGCAGGGTACTGTTGGTTAGGGTGCTTGCGCCTGTGCTAATAGCTGTCGATTATGAACAACATGTCCACTGGCCACTATTCAAGCAGCACAATAGGCCAATCACCACTTGTTGACGCCTTGGCATCAAGCATGTATATGCCCCAATACAACATCATAGCTTATCAACTGGGAAGCCTGTGAGGACCCCTGCCTACTGTGTGCACAGATAGAGCAACACAAGGGTCTGCAGAGTACTGAAAATGTCAGCTCATCATCCAGGAAACTCACCAGCGCCAATGTGTGTGCCTAGCACCAGCTGAGGCTGCTCCAGGCTGCGCACAGCAGCTCCTGACATGCCAGCAAGTGCTGAAGCTCGATGGTACAAATACAGCCCATTGTCTGCGATCACATCCCCAGCAGCCACAAGCAGCCTCTGAGCAGGGAAAACGTCTGTTGATAGCTCTTCTGCCAGCCTCTCTGCAGCCTCGGTATCCTTTGCTCCATACATGGTCTGCAATTGCTCAAGGTCCGTAACACTACCTGCACAGCAGATCCCGGATCGGCAAACACAACTCAGAATTGAAGGATGGACAGGAGGTCAAGCTAATGATGGCAGGTCTGCTACAGACTCAGCACACTGCATTGGCTTCATGGATGTGTCTCACTGCAAGCACTGGTATCAACTGCTTGGCCCGAGGGCTACCTGCCTGCCCTCAGCAGCAGGCTGGCACTATGTTAGCCCAGCTGAGGTCTTGCGCAGCACTATGCCTGCATACATCAGAGGCTTTGCAGACTGTTTTGAACAGGCAACCACATGAAAGGCAGAAGCCAAACGCAACATGCAATAAATGAACCAATCTCATGCTTAGCTGTGCTTCACAGTCAACCTGCATATCCTATAACGACATAGCAGTAAACCTACTTGCATAACCAGCAACAGCAATGAACATGCGCTTCAGGTCATTGGTAGGGATGTAAGCCGGCACCAACCAATCCTTCTTCATGGCAGGGCTCCAGTTGTTTTTTTGGTTGAAGGGAAACCCGGCTTCAGCATCAAGCTTAAGCATAGTGACATCTGGGCTGTGTTGGATAGGCAAGGGTTTGGCAGTAGCAGGAATCTCCAAAGGAGGGTAGGCTGGGGTTCTGCCAACAGACTCGGGAACAGGTGCAGGACCATCAAGTCTGACCACTGCCTACAGTCAGAACATTTGAGCAAAGGTGCAGTAAAGGTGCTGACTAGTGATGTGCAGCAGCATGGCCGCTTGGATGCCTACCTCCACATTGTCTACTACCATCGCCTGTGCAAAGCTGGTCTATTGCTAGGTGGGACTCAAGCAGCTCTAGCGCTGAACCACGTATACCTTTCTTACTGTGTACATCGGTTCCTCTTGGGGCGGCACAAGCAGCTGCCTCAGTCAATTTTGACTGTGATGCTGTTACATATGCATCTGCATAAGAGGGCTGATAGATGTGGGCATCACAAGGCCAGGCCTAACAGCAAGCTTTGCACCTACTTTGCGAACTGCACCACCTAGAAACCAGGGGGTGATGATCTCGGTAACGATCACGTCCACCATTCCCTCAGACAAGGAGTCAGCATACGTTTCCGCACCCACCCTGTACCTCAGGAATACATTATCCACATTGTGCCCGGCTGTCCCCATAAAGACCACCACCCTTTCACTGCCTGGTGTCTGCAAAAGGAGCATCGTGACAACATCGAATTCCTGCTTGGTTATTGTTTCAGCAGCATATTAGCAGATTAGCGTTCAAACAAGCAGCTGCAGACAGCGTTGCAAGGCATAACCACACCTGCCGTTGCAGATGCCTAGTAGGATGAACAGCAGTGCACAAGAGCGTACTGAGCAGAAGCGAGCCTCCACAGGACCAACGCCCACACTGCGGACTGCATGTGTGACAATGCTGTTATAATTCGGACGCGGTGGGGTAGGAGGGGAGGGGTAGACCAAACAGCAGGACGCACAGCAACGCTGCGGTATACCTTGACATGAGGGGTCAAGAGATAGCCGGTGCCAAAGTTGAATCGTGGTGCACCCTCCTTGCCAGCATAGACACCAACGACGTATGGTGCCATGGTGCCTTCAAAAGCGGACGCATTCTGGCGAAGCATTGCTTCAGGCATCTGAGGATTATCAGGAAAATCATTAGAACACAGCAGCTGCCTCTCAAAGGCTGTGACCTTGTAACCTGGGTGGAAACGAGGCACATTGAGAGCATCTACAAGGTCTGGGTTGGTGTAGATAGCCTTTCCAGGCGTGGTGTTGATGATCTCTGCAAGAACAGTGAAAAGCGGTGTAAGCATATGAGCAGCGCAAGCTACTGGAGCATCTGCTACTACCAACACTCCTCACCAAACCTATGAGTGGTAACAAAAGGTTCGTTCTCTGCTATGTACAGCCGTCTGCCTTCTTTCCAGGCAGTGACGCGCTGCCGAGTGTGTTCTGGTTGCCGTATCGTGGGCACAACTATTGCCAGCTTGTGGCACACAGCAGCACGGTGCGGAATCCCATGCCGTCTCAAGGGCGTAGACGTATGCATCATCAACAGCCCAAGGGTGCATATTCAGCTGTTGCGCACAACGATGGGGCTGGTATCACAACGCCTGATACCAAGGCCTCGTATCAAGAAAAAACCTGGACAGCAGCTGGCACTGCGATCATTGGGATGACACTTCATCAGTCTGATCAAAGACTGCAGGTATTAGCCTGATACCTTGCAGGACCGTCTGCCTGCACATTTGTGCAGAAACTGCATGCTTTAATTCGCCATGGCACTTCCATTCCAGGGAGTCCAGAGCACCAACCAGCACGCATCAGCATTGGTAATTCACCAATGATCACTTTGCGGCAAGAATACTCAGCCCAATACATTCACCATCCGTGGAACATTCAAGCTACCTAAGCGTGCGTTCTAGGATCCAACCACGTGCTCAGTTACCAAGGATACTGGCGGTTAGCATCCAGGACGGGTCCCCGGGACATTGTCCAAGGCAGGTGTGACATTCAACGCCATACATATCACAGGTTTGACCTTGAAGCATCTTGCGTCCACGGCCCCTTGCCAAGTCGGACAGCAGAGCCACATGACTAAGCAGGTCACACCACGCCGTCAGCTGGGCACCTAGCGGCCTTCATACGGTCTGTATTGTTCAAAGTGTACAAAACAGCGTGCAAGACTCCAAGATCCAGGGTTGTGCAGTTGGTTGCTTTTTGTCCTGAGAAAATTAATGAAACCCAGCTTCTTTGTCCAATATAGTCATTAATTGCTTGAAATATATATCGTTCTTCTCGCGTGAGCAAGCATGCGCCTTGGGGCTTCCAGAGCTGACAGCACCTCGACAGTTTCACATGCATCAAACAAGCAGCACACGGTGTGGCTGCGTGGAAAGATACGCCGGTATATAGCTATCTGCTCTTATAACCAGTCAGATTCGGAGCCCATATCTGCGCCAACCCCATTCCCAGAGCTCGATTATGCCAAAAGCTTTGGGCTACCAGTAGGAGCTGAAGGAGTGGCTGCAGCAATGCATCAGCAGCGGCAGCTGCCAGCAGTTGACTGGAGTCGTTATCATTTGCAGGTATCTATGGCTGTCTGGCGTCCGATCAACGCCTCAATTTCCTCCTTGGCGAGGGCCCATTGTATGGCACGTGCCTGTCTGAGATTCATGAGCTTGACCTCATGATCTGCAGGTGCTTTTCATTGACCAAACAGATCAATTGCGTGCGAGGTTGGCAGCAGGTCTATTTGAAAAGGTGCGAGGGTTTGATCAGCCGCTAAGATGCTCAGCAGGCACATGAAGCATTGCAGATCCAGTGATGCAATGCTGCCTATCTCTGGCTGCTGCAGCAGCTGGTTGGCCAACCCTGCATGCAGCAGGCAGGTAACTGACGAGTGGATGTTGCCCTTGCCAGCAGCACAGCCTTGTGTGCGATCAGTCTTGTTGCTGTTGCTTGTCTGAACACACTGCCAGCCTTGACCGGCAGGGACAGCATGAGCAGTTGCATACCATCATGTGCATATGCTTAGGTCTTGTCATCTACTTGATGTGTACACATGAAAGTATGATGTGAATGTGTTGCCACAGGTTGCAGAGTGGAATGGTTATGGTCGTGCCCTGTACCCCTGGACATGTGGAGTGGCAGTGGACGGCAGCCCCAGCGGCAGAGCAGCAGCCATGGGTGTGACAGCTGGCCTGATGTCTCAGGCGGTGATGCTGGGCATCCCACCCAAAGTGTTTGCACGCAGCCCAGAGGCTTTTGAGCTTCGTGACTTGGACGGCTATGATGTTGTGGTTGCTGTTGACAGTCGCACAAGGGAGGAGGTGCTGAGCAGGGTAGACCCCAATTATGAGACTTACTACAGGTAAGCTGGTCACAGGCTCCGGTGCAGCAGTTGCCCTACAACCACCCCTGCCGCGTGCACCATTGGCAAGACATATTTGCATTAATTTCTTCAATCGTATTTCCACTGATGCTCGTGTCTGCTGCGGCTGCCAACAGAGACAAAGTCCACCTGCTGTCAGATTACGCACAGCAGCAACCGTTACCAGACTCAGAGGTGCTCAGGCAAGGCGGCCTGGCACTGCTGCCCCGCAGCATGAGCAGACAGCTACAGGTCAACCTGGAGCAGCTGAGACATGTTGTTGATGTTCCGCGACCCAGCCTTGCTGATGCATCCCCAGAGGCCATACAGAGGTGGAACTGGATGGTTCTCACAGTCATGCTGGGAGCTGCAGGGCTTGTCAGGTACCTCATTGATGCCTACTCAGATGATTTACCTGAGTATGACCCCCTGTGATGCAAATTCGTGAGAGATGCATAGTTTGTGTTTGATGTGGCCCTGAGACGCGGGGTGTTACATGGGGCATGACTTTGTCTGTTGCTGCCCCAAGCACGTGATGTGTCTTGTTAGGGCACAGGCGAACGGCCACATGCGATTTAAATGTGGCCTGCTGTGGTCAATTCACAGATGCCGTGTCATCTGCATTGAATGACAATGAACAACGGCGGGAAGGCATTGTTGAGTAGGCATAATCGTGGAGATGACATCTGCGATCTTGTGGTGCAGATTAGAGCACCGTCTGCAAACTTGTGATGCAGGCTTGCGAGTGATAGTGCATAACGCCAAGCGTGATACAGGTTTTCATTGAAGCTGCATATGTACACGACTTTGTCATGCATAGATCCAGCATCCTACAGGAACGGTCCTTTGCTTTGCATGTTGCTGTTACTGCTTGGTGCATGTGCTGCTACTTGCCACCAGATTGGGCTGCATAAGTCTTGACTCCACATCCAGAGAGGGAAGACGGCAATGCACCATTAAGCAGTGACTCAAACGCAGTTGTAAATGCACATTACTGCAGTGGCATAGACAGGGCTTCACTTGCATGTCTGGCAAGTTTACTGTATGTGTCACATCACATCACATGGTTGAACAAATCCTGCATGTATGACTTGGGGTGTCTAATCTTGTTGTTGTGTCTCTTTTTGTGGTTTTTTTAGGGGATCCTGCAGCTGCAATATGCTGCCGCCCTTGCATTAATCAGCAGGCATGCGTCGACTTTCAGCTTCTGGCATGACAATCTGTTGGTGGCTGGTGCTTTGGTATCAATCATTCATGCTTCAGGGATTGCTACCAGCATATTGTGCGTATCATGGCATGATGCAACAGCAGCTTTGTCATGTCTGTCTTGCCAACTCACTGTCGCATCCAATGTGCACTTTGGGGTGAGGGTGTAGGAGGATTGCATCATTCTTCAAGAGCCTGCATAGGCCTCGTGTCTTTGCAGCAGGGGTTGCCTAGCCATCAGTACTGGTCTGGTTTGGGGAATACCCAGGATGCCGCGCCCTGTCTGATTGCTCATGCCTGATGCGTCTTGTGGCGCCATGTTCATGTGCGCCCATGTGAACTGTATGTCTGCTTTGTGGTTCTCGTCGAATTGATGACTTTCATGGTCATGTTGATGTTTGTTGATGTGTTCAATTGTGCGATGCAGACCATCTGGCCGCCAGATGCATGAACATTGTTGATGATGCTGATCAGCTCATGAGTGCTATATAGCTGGGACGTATCCCAGCTGTGACTCAGCAATTGCTTTGTAGTCACCTTCTTGAGGTTTGCTGCAGCTTCTGTGCAGGCTGGTGACGGTCGTCATGGTGGCCATCAGGACCGCTTGCCCTACGATTGGGATTGCTTCAAGGAGAGTAGGGGACTCTGCCTTTGACGTCCTTACATCTCGTTGCAAAGAAGTTATATCTCACTTGCATGTGCACTTTCCAGTTCAGATAGAGGGCTGGCATCGTCCCCTATTCTGACGTCTATCTGCTGCACATGCATTGCTGGGCTGTTCCCTTCAAAACCTGTGCTGCAAAGCATACTGAACGCCTGGGTAAGTTGGCCACTTGGCACTTCACGTGAAGTGCACAGAAGTCTGCAGATAGTCCGAGCATCTGGTGGGGATGCCACGCATCGAACAAGATTGAATTCAATAGACTAAGCTGTCCAAGTTCTTTCTGAGGTCATGTTAGCCGGATCAAACCTCTCACTCCTGGGGCCCAAATTATACTTTGGACTCCAAAGTTTAGAGACGCTTTGAAAGTGTGTCACTGGAACGTGTGATCTCAGCACTCACGCCTTTCAGCTATCGCTATTCCATACATTGAGTGCAGCGGCTGCTGTGACTCTACAGTCTACGCTCTGGGAGTGCGTTGAAGAGCATCTCCTACATAGGACTGCATTCGCGGTGGGACAGACAGACAATGACTTCTACGGTCACACCGATATCTGCAGAACGCGCTCACAAGCTTCTTGCATTGTGGGATGAGCATATTGCTACAGAGTTCACAGGTGGGAGCAGCACATGACTGTGGTGCAGTTGTCGTGACCTGATGTGGTGTGGGATGTGTCCCGGTTATGCCACAGTAAAACCTCCCACGTTCACCACTCTTGCTCTTTCTGCGACGTCCAGAGAAGAGTGCTGATGCTGCAGTGGCAACGATGGTGGCCCATTCCACAGTGAATCATGTGCCAACATGTACAGGTGGGTGGAAATGCCCAGGACACTAGACAGACGTGCAGCTAGTTACCAGCATCATACTCTGTCATGATACTATACAATGATGTAGGAAGCGCACCATCGATGGTGAGATATCTCAAGCAGGCTACAGCCTATTTTGAGTATGCAGTATCATATTCTCAGTGAGGTTTGTGATTGAGTACATGATGATCCCTATGTACCCTTGGATTGGATTCAGACCCTTGGCCTCTGCCTTGCAAAGGCACTGCTCTACCAACTGAACTTCATTCCCTTTTATTCTGTTTCCTTTTTGGATAGAAAACCCAAACCCCCCCTCTGAGTCATGGTTCTAGCACAAACTGCCTTCTGGTAACAAAGTGACAGCCGCAAGACATGCACTTTGGTCTCCCAGTCCGACTGCTGGCAAAGCAGATGGAATCCGCACCTTGCTCGATGCCCAACCACCAACTTGTTCAACAGCACCTGATCTCATCAACCTGCACAGTGTTTAGTGTAATTGCAGTGTGCAGCTGTGCCGAATGTGCAGGTGGTGCCGGACAAGAGGGCCTGCGCAAGTTCTACGCCAAGCAGTTCATACCCCAGATGCCTGATGATGTGAAAATCACTCCTCTGGAGCGCAACGTGGGCCAAGACACCAACGGCGGCGAGACGGTATGCACCTGGAACATGGACTGTCAGACAGGCATGCCTGTCTAGCTCCAGCTTATCACCTGGCAGCTGATTCGAATTCAGATTGGCCTGCCTGTGCAGGTCCAGGTTGGTCCTGTCAGCCAATGACATCAATGACTGGATCTCTACTTGAATGTGTTGTTCTTTCCATACCAAGTCATTGAGCTCGAAAAACAGCTCACATGCCTGGCAGCCCAACACACCAGGTGTTTATCGTGTTGCAGTCCACTCCTACTAGCTAGTAGCTGCTTCGGCTTTGACATCTCTTCTTGCAGCACGCTCAGTAATCTGCCCCTGTACTTGTATGTCTGCAATGCCTGTCCTCAAGGTGGTTGATGAGTTCCTGTTTGAGTTCACACACAACACCAAGATGGACTGGATGCTTCCAGGGATTGAGCCCACAGGCAAATTTGTGAGTGTTCCTTTCATTGTGGTGGTGAAATTTGCCCCAGGCACTGACAAGTTGCTGGCAGAGAGGATCTACTGGGACCAGGCCACTGTGCTCCAGCAGTTGGGACTGCTGCCAAGATCTCTATCCTGTGTTGCTGGGATGGAGCAAGCCAAGAAAGCAGCTGACCACAACGCCGTGCCAAGCAATTACTTGATCAAACATGCTGACAACGGCACCTCTGACGTGTGATCCTCTCAAGAAGTTTGATGCAGTATCCAGTTGTCTGGGTAACTGTAAATGCAGAGGGAGGAGAGGGGGGCTCTATTAATTCTGTCAGAACATCTGTTTGCATCACAGGCAGTGCCGTAACATACAGTGGATTTGAATTAACTGAAACAAACACTTGGCCGCTTCTCCTTTACAAACTTAAACACAGAAAGATCAGCAGTGAGAACTAACCCCCATCACAGCAAGGATAATGCTAGCAGCTTGGTGCAACAGCAGAATCTAGTTACGTAAGTTGCTGCTCCTCAGAGACAGAGCTAAATCAAATGCAGACTCTGCAGGCTGCATGTGATGCTGTGGGGATCAACAAGTTCTCTACATATATCACAATAGGTATTCTCTTAACCCAGCAAGCATCACGCCAGCACGGACAGGTGCATGCTGCTGTTTGGTTGCCACTTACCGTCAGCTTGATGGTGGTGCTGCGCGTCTGTTTCCTTCTGCCAATGAAACAATCAAAGCTTGTTTGCAGAAGGCTGTTGCCAACGGTTGGTAAAGGACTTGAGTGATTGTACTGGCCTCCTGCTGACTGGCAGTGGAGAGGATGATCTGGAATAAATGCCTAGATGGCGGCCCCCTTGCATGTCAAATCATTTGCCAGCTCATCCAATCTTGCATGGCTCTATCTCTTTTACAATCCGATTGTGTTGCGCTGAGTGTTGCATAGTGTCTTATGCAACATAACTTATCAACAGCTGGTGTTTGCAAAGGTGCTGCCTATGCAGATTAGATGCACTAAGAATTATATCATATATGCGTGCTGGTTGCCCAATCCAATGGACCACGTGGTGACAGTGCACTGTCTTGCAACTTGTTGGCATAAAATATATCTCAGTCCCCTGCATGTGTGCGGCTGTCACTGCTGTGGCACTATGTTGCCAGTGGTTGCCAATGCATGGGCGGCCGATCCACGTATGACTTATGCTGGAGTTGGTTGCTTAGTACTGCTAGTTGCCAGCGTCCAATCCCTTGGCTAATTGAGAATTGAATGTAAGGTGTTTTCAGACAGAGGTAAAAGGTACAATAAACAACCTCACTTGAGTTTGCTTGAGCGCTTCCTGTTGCTAGCTCCTCCAGGATGCTGCCCAGTTAGTGACCGGTCCTGTGCTATATCAAGAGCTGAGCACATTTGATCTTAAGTACCTTACTGGAGTTTTATCTTGTTGCTTGCATGGGGGCTCATTGTAGTAGTAGTTGTCACCCTTTCCGGCCGCAAGGCCCTTGGGGCTCATTGGTTATGGTGAGTAACCAACCTGGAAGGAGAGGTTGTTTGGCAGGATCCGGATTGTGACCGTCACAATGTAGTACACATGTCTCAGATGGCATGCATGCCACTGCCATCAGCATGACATGGCATGTATGCATACTGTGTCGTACATACAGGAAGGAAGGAAAGTTACCTCCACCCTGCGGACTGGGTGCGGGCCCCACTGCGGTGCCGGGCCCCGCTGCCCACGGGCGGATGCGGACAGCAGCGTTGGTCGCAAGGCCTCGAGAAAAGTGCGCGGCGCTGCAGCCACATTGGCACACTAAATTTCTTTCACATTGGCACACTAAGATTAGGCCACGTGGGTGCACCCTCAGGGAGAGGAGTGCCTTCACGGCACAATAACCCACTCAGAGGGGTGGGGATGTCAATACCAAACTTAGCCAGATTGAAGCCACAGTGACCGGCCGCGGAGGCACGCGCCCCCGCCCCCCCTCCCCCCAGGCCGTGGCGTCATATGCCCATACATGCATGCAATATACATGCATGCAATTGACACTGCGTATCGACAATGATGTACACATAGATATGTCACCTATTCGCATCTGATCATCAACAGTAACAATTAATGACATCATTCTTCTCCTTCCTCTGACTCGAGAGGGACTCCAGTCCCTCCGGGCAGCTCACGCAGCACCACAGTCTGGACCCCTACATCCTGCAGAGCATGCCGCTTCAGGAACCCACGCACAGCCGCCTGGACGTAGAGGGCTGCATAGAAGTGTGCCACAGTGTACTTTGGTGGGCCATCTGGGTCACTAGGTGGCAGGTGGGAGGACAGCTTCTGGTGAACTTTCTGCTCCTCTGACTCAGGCTCGTCTGTGCCAGCTATGCGGCCGGCAAGGGCATGCAAGGTCTCCAAGAAATGCACCTGAGAGTACAGCAGCAGCAGCAGCAGCATTACACCATCATGGTTGGCACACCAAGCTTCCGGACACCATAGAACCCCAGGAACACAGCAACATAAGTGGTAAAACTTGGCAAAGAAAGCTTTTACGGTCAAGACTAAGTACAAGGCGGATGCCTCCAAGAAGAGATTCACCCTTGTGATCCCAGAAGCTGCCGCTGCCAGATGCATAGCTTCTTGTAAAATTGGCATGCAGCCATGTAATTTGCCATTCAGAAAACATGTTGCTTTTGAAGCTGTTGAGCTCTGCCAACATGTTCATCACCACATCAGACGGCCTCAGGCTGCTGAAAGTCGCTTCAAGGCTCTGCAACACTTACTTTTGTGTTTCTCACTGGTATGTCTATGCTCATGATGATGCTCTGTATCTTAGCCCTCTCCCCCTCTTCGCCCTTCACCCCCAATGGCGGTGGCAACTCTTGAATGAGTGTTGACAAGTCCACAGCGGGAATATAGTGAGTGGCTGCAGCATCAAGCTCACTCCACACCTGTCAAAGGCAGTACAGGACAACAGGAAGCCGGGAACCAGCTGAGCATGAGTCAACATGTTGTACAAATAGCTGCTGTGTGCAGTGTGCAATCATCATGGTCACCATGATGCTTGGCAAGGGCTGTCACAGTCTGCAGCATTCTGCTGTGGAGCATGGACCATGTCCATACACTAGTGAGTACTCAGACATGTTTTCACCAAGACATGGTGCTGCACCATTGAAGGCATCCACTACTTTCAAAGTATGATTTATTGAAGGTAGTGGATGCCTTAATTGTTGCGGAACAATGGGATATAGTCCGACATTTTGGCAGCATACTCAGAGGGTGCAAAGCCAGCACAGTCATGGTCCAGAGGCATGCTGTGCACGCACCTTGACAAATTGCTCCAGATGGTACCTGCTGACTGCCATATCATCAGATAATTTGCTGCTCTGCATGTTGTCAATGATGACCCCAATCACAAAATTGACCAACACCAGACCACATAGCAGTATAAAGCTGCAGAAATAGACCACTGCTACCACTTCTCCAGGACTGCAGTGGTTGACAGAAGACATGGGAGGTATCTGTGACAATAAGGGATCATCTGGGTTGAGCCAGGTGCCCGCTGCCAGCACTGAGCTGTTGGTGGAACTCTCAACACCCGAGGGAAGCAAGATGTCCTGCAGGAGTAGATGCAGCGTCTAAGATTGGTAGCATGGACATCAGACAATGTCCCCTCTGCAACTGCTTGCTGGTGTGACAAGACTGCAGGACCAATGTGACTATTGAAAATCACCAGTAGATGCCACAACAAAATATGCAGACCCTGCGGGCAAATCACACTGGTACAGACCAACATGCATCTGCACCAGGTGCAGAATCATTGTATTAATCTGTGGCTCTGGGCTCTGGCCCTTAATTGTGATGATCATGACAGCCATCATGCCCTGTCAGCCATCTACTGCGGTAGGCCACCTGCTGTGACTGCCTGGCGACACTACCACTACTTGGCCCAGAAGCACTGTGCATCAAGCGGAATCCAGTGCATGCACTGCTCACCTGCACCACTTGCACACAGCCGGTGTTTATCATGCAGTCCTGCATGATGCCATCCCAAGATTCTCCCGTGATCATCCTGAACAGTGTCAACAGACCTAAACCAACATTACTGAAATTGACCTTATCACTGAGGTACGACCCATACTTGATGCTGCCAAACAGGTTCATGCCGACCACGGCGTAGATGAAGAAGAAGAGGAACAGCACACTGCCGACGTTTGCAAGTGCAGGGAGGGAAAACACAAGGGTCTGCAACAAGGTTCTGCGACAGCATGGAAGGGTGCAATGAGTGCTTAGTCTTGGAGTGTAACATCTCAGCTAGCACCTGAGCTTACTACGTGGCTTTGGCAGGCAAGGCAAATGGAGCCTATTGGGGGATACCCACGGCAATCGCCGCTCTCAGAGACTGCTAGCAGTGTTGCAGGATATTGGCAGTGTGCTTCACTCAACACAGCAGCAGAGATGGCTGTGCATAAGTGTGTAAATTGTGCTTGACAGTGAGTTGAGCCCTGATCAGCAAGTAGCAGGCTCACCTCAACCCTTGAGCCTTGGGAATGAGCTTGAACACCCTGGCTACCCTCAGTACACGTATGAGTGGCAAGAATCCCAGGTTTTGCGTGGTGCCCAGATCAATGGCAACACCAACAATAGAGACAGCTACCACAAACAGATCAAACTGGCACCAGCCGTCCTGCAGCAGAAAGGCAGGCCCGTTAGGAGCCACATGCTTGGTCATGACTGTGCGTGTGAGAATAAGTCATGCTTCTCAATTGCTGTCGTTGACTGCCCCACTGTAGTACAGAAGCAGACGTCTTCAATGCAGTGCCCACATACACACACAGCAGCAAAGAGTGTGCAGGTGCCTTGTGGATGAAAACCACATGCACAGAGAGGCAGCTGCCTCCCCGTGGCCTTAAAGATGTGGTGGTGGAGGCATAAGAGTGGCAAGATGCATATCCAAAGGTAACGTGTGCCTTGATGTGTCAACCCACAGACTCATAACACACACGCTGAATCCAAGAACCAACATCATGGCTCACCTTGAGGTATGGCAGCAACCCCATAGCGACCATCTTCAACAAAGCTTCTGCCGTGAAGATCCCCGTGAAGACCACATTGCTGTAGCTCAGGAAGGCTTGCCAGCTGTCATCCATGTCAGCATGGGTCAGTGTGAGGAAGATCACATTGGCAATGATCACCACCATGATGAAGAACTCACAGTGCTCAGACATCACCACCTTGAACACGGCTCGGCGCCACCTGCTGTTTACTGGAGGCATGTGCTGATCCTGCATAAGTGCACCAGACAAGCTGCCAGCTTCTACAAAAATACTAGCTGGCTCTGGTGCACTGCTTCAAGTGCCCAACCTAATGCAACCAATGCAGCTATCTGATATGTTGGTACCTGCACCCTAAACGCTTGGTCACTAGCCTTGACACCTAACCTCGCTGTGCATGGGAAAGAAAAAGATATTATAATTCGCCGTAAGGCAAGCTGTTTCATTATACGGTATATCCAGTGAGACGCAGACTCACTTTCAACTTGACGTCTGCCATCATGCGCTGAATGTCAAGCCATTCCTGCTGCCTGGATGTCAGCAGGATGCCCTTCTTTTGCTTCTGCTGCATATCAGCAAACTGCACACACAGACATCCATGTGTACGGCTGACTCATGCACTTACCAGGTGAACAAGCATGACAGCCCTGGTGGATGGCCCATTGACACTCATTTTAACCTCTGCTGCCAAAAGGACAGGGTTGATGTTTGTGAAGCTGGACCAGCTGCACATACATGAAGAAATTCATCATTCAACCATGCCGCTCATTGTCCACAAGACTTGCCCACATCATTCAGAAGTAGCCTGGCAGCATGACAGAGTTACATGCCGTGCAGCCTACCTTTTCAATTGTAGTTGCCACAAACAGCTGCAGCACAAAGAAGCCTCCAAAGACAATGAAGACAACAAAAAACAATGCCAAAGCTGGATTGGCTCCATCTCTTGGCTGCTGGTCTACGCCAACTGCAGCGATGCACTGGTACATGGTGTTGACCCAGAGCTCTGTGGTGCTGATTGAGAAGAGGGTCACTGTAGCTTGAAGGACGTTGTCAAAGTTTGCAACACTGTTGACCCAGCTGCATATACATGGAGAGGGGGAGGGGGGGGGGAGAGGGTCAGGCACTGGCCATACGCTCAGGCAACGGGCAACATGTTGTCAACCTCTTGCACGGTCCATGCTAACCTGGAACAGGGCATCTTGACCCTGAGTCACTTCTGCAGCATGATTATCAGGAGACCTTGTATCTTGCAAGACAACTTGACCACTCTGTATGAATACAGAGATGTGCTGCTTATCTAAATAGACACAGCGAACAGACACTCACTACTTTTCCAGTGTATATGCGGGCACTGTCACATTGATCCCAGCATGGTATCCAGATGTTGTGACTTGTGTTTTGGTGTCTTCACACCAATTGCGCGTGATATACTGCCCAGGTGGCAGCACGTAACTGGCATCGTACATGTTGCCAGTCGAGTCTTGGCATGAGTACAACATGCCCTGAATGGCATGATTCAAGCAGTTGTTAGGAGGTGTACAGCACTAGACACCACAATCCTTGGACAGGGAACACATGGCGCAAATGTAGAGGCAATCAGCACAGTCTGTTGCTTGGAGCACATGTTCATTGTTCAGTGCAGAAGGCTCATATGTCTCCCCTCAGTGACACTCCATGGCAATATGGAGCATGAGACCCCAGCGACAAACGTACTGGGTTTCAGCTGGGACTCACCGCTAACAGATGCACTCCCATGATGCCGAAGATGAGGTAGAACAGTACACATACCAGCAGTACATTGCCCAAGGGAGGCAGACTGGCAAACAGGGCATTGACAACAATCTTCATGCCCTCAAGCCTGCTGGCAACCCTCAATGGCCGCAGGGCACGCAGCGTGCGTAATGCCCGCAAGCTGCTGAGGGAGTGCACATCACCACCCCCGAGAGTGATGGCCCACATGACTACACCTGCATGACCGTATCAGAAAGTGGAAAACAAGTCTGTGATGTGTCATGCCAACTACTGGTTGTGCCACTAGAAGGCTTCTTAGTGCAGTGCTGCTGCAGTGCTTGATTACTTGAAAGCCCGCCAGTACAATGTCATAACACAATGTCACTGGAGCTCAACTGCAAGCCTCACCTATGACTACGATAAGAAAGTCTAGGATGTTCCATGGGTTCCTGAGGTAACTGCCTTCACCATTGAACAAGACGCCCTGGACTAGGGCCTTGATCAAAGCCTCTGCAGCAAACATGGCCACAAACACAGTGTCCATGTTCTCCAGGACCTGATACAGCATGCTGTTGCGGTCCAAGTTAGGCATCTGCAGAGCTAGCGTCATGCTGCTCAGAAATATTAGCAGCAGGATGCCATTGTCAAAGTGTCTGTGCTTCAGTATTTGGTCCAGTTTCATGCGGAGCCAGTTTTGAGGCCCAAGGACGCCAAAGGACCACCCTTCAAGGGCTGACCTTCTGGTGTTGCCGCCTTCCTGCATGTGAATCACATCACAGCACGCACACGGTCAAGCTGCCACTGGTTAAGCACCACCCCTTGATGTCTCTATCAAGCCTTGGACACTGGCTGCTTTACGCTGACTTGTGATGTATACAGGAGTTAAACTGTTGCTTTCATGGGTGCCAACCCTCATAAACTCATGCCTTTTGGCCTAGAGTACTTGTGACACTCGTCTGTGGAGAGAACTGTCTGAGATAGTGAGAGTTTTATGTGTGAGTCATCTCAATTCTACCTCAATGTATGGAAAGAGTCTAGAAATGCAAGCACGGATGGTCATAGAAAAATTCCACAGGAACAAGCAGAAGTGAATGCAATGCTGCTGTGCCTGGGAGCTGCCTGCACAGTTATTTAGTGCAATCATAGGTTGATGAGTCCTCAGCTGACCATTGCAGGATGGCCATCCTCAAGATCCTCATGCGTTACTGATAATTGCAGCAAAGCAGATCTTCATACCAATGCCAGTCACGCGCGCACTCAGCAGCTCACCCAGTAACCACTTGTTGCTCCATGCATGTTTCTTTGTACACCAGCCTGAGCCACAGTATCTAGGCCAGAACTTGATGATGGCATATTTGATATGTTGCCTCTGCTGTCTGCTGCACGTTGCTGCTGCAATCTGCTACCAACCCTTTGCACCCGCTGCCCCAGCGGACTTGCAGATTGCAGGCTGCCTCCTGTTGGCTGGCGGGCCAACAGCAGGTCCATATTCCCTTGCAGCAGGGTTGCACTGTAGCTGCTCTTTTGCACTTCCAGACCAGCAGCAGCTGATGGGGCTTCAGAGCGGGGCAGTGTGACTGAACTGACTCTTTTGGCTATTCCAAAGCTGGGTGACCTGTTGGCCAGCAGAGCTTTGGAAGCATCCAGAGGCATCCTTGATGGTGGCATCAAGACTGAACGCCTGTGGTCATGCACAGTATATGACAGTTTGAAAGCTGCCACATGCAAGGTATGGCCAGATGGCCCAGACCCATAGCTTGAGCACCCATGGGTACATGCACACAACAATCCAGTCCCACATGGCTCGAGCATCTACTGAGATCTGCACAAAACAACATTGCTAGTCCCATATGGAGGCATTCTTACCTGTGAGGAGTTTCTGCAGGGAGGGCTGCAGCATCAGCATCTGTCTCCTCCCAATCTCCATTTGATGCTGGTGCTGCATGGACTCTATTCCTGCCATGCAACATCCTTGCAAACCACGAACATTCCAACAGGTCTTGAAGCCAATCATATATAACAGCCATCTTGACTGCTGCTGCTAATGTACTGCCATTGGAACCCATGCGGCTGGTACGACTGGCACTGCCTTCAGGAGCGCTGGGCATGCTAAAATTCTCCAGCAGGATTGCCAGAAAGAGGTTCAGAAGGATGTAGTTGCCAATAATGATCGCAGCAATGAACCACAGGGAGATTGCAGGATTCATGGCTGCCATGCCATTGTACATAACATTGTTCCAGTTCTCTGTAGTCACCAACTGCAGCAAAGCAGAAAGATACAGGCGTTGTGGGTGCCATACCTCCTGGAAATACATCCCAAACAAACCTGCACTGGCAAGCGTCAAGTGCAAGGCTCATGAAGCTGCCTTTGCAATGCTGAAGCCACTAATATTGGGACCACCAGTAACAAACCAGGTCTGTGGCGTTGTTCCTTGGGCTTTCATGTATCATGGATGTGGCTGCAGGCACAGTACACTCACCTGAAACACCGTCAGCAGAGCCCAGCCGATGTTGTCAAACCGCGAGTCAGGAACACTTGCCTTGCCAACCTGGGCCCAATACTGGAATGTCCCCTTCGGGGAACTGCCATCTGCTCCTGCTGCAGCACTTGCATTGGTCAAGTAGCTGCTGTTTCTTGGGAACTGTTCACAGAAGGCCTGGCCATTGTATGGTGAACCTGGAGGAACAGTAGAGCAGCCGGCGGTCTCACAAACAGCAGGCCATTGAGGCTTCACACTTGTTATTCACATCAGGTGAGGCGGGCACTGGCAAGCAAGAATGCATCATTTAGTACAGCCTCATGCCATCCAGCCAAAATCTGGGCAGCTGCCAGTGGTTGCTGACAACACCATAAATCCCATCCCTGGACTTGCACCCATTGCCAGCTCACCTTGCACTGGAAACCATGTAAACACGCGCCCAACGTCGCAGGGCACATAGCAGTCAGGGTAATCAGGGCAATCCAGCACCCCAGGCGGGCATACTTGCTGTGCATCAGGCAAAGTGCAGCTACCAAAGGAGTACCCAAACAGCTGCATCCCCATGAGCGCAAAGATGAAGACAAACAGAAGTACTAGGATGGAAAGGTACATGACCTGACTGAAGCTGTGCAGGACTGTAGTGATGATGCGGTTAAGCTCACGCCAGCTGCGGGCAAGCTTGAACACCCTCATGAGGCGTGCAGTACGCAGCACTGACAGGCTTGCCACTGCAGATCAAGGGTAATTACATCAACATGTCAGCCAGCAGACATGTCTGATGCCCCAAATTAAGTCATCTGGTGCTACAGGCTGCAGTTTGTTGAGGGCCATGTGTGTTTGTCTGCAGCTGTCAGTCAAAGGTGGATCACATCCTGCTTGCAGGCACCCAGGACCGCATGTGCAATTGTCAATCAACTGCAGGGGCCGCACGTGCCACCACTCACTTCCATCTCCACCAGGCACCAGCATCATAATGATTTCCACCAGACTTGCTGCTACTACCAGGGCATCAAATTGGTTCATTCTGTCTCTGATGTAAGCCTTTGGGCCCAGTGCAGTGACCTTGAGCACCAATTCAGTGGCGAAGTAGATGCTGAATGCAATGTTGAGCGTCTCACTTGTAGATGCCCATCCAGGGTCACTGGGATAGGATGCTGTGGCCATGACTGCTGTGTTAGCCAGGATGACGAGGATGTTGAGGAGTCCAAACCAGCCATCCTGCAGCATGACACAGTGACTGCGTTGCATGCCTGAACGGAGCCACTTGCAAATTGCAAGCTGTCCAAGCAGATGCTTGCCAGCAGTCAGGAATGAAAGCTTTGCTCTAGAATTACAGGAGAATCCAGGAGCAAAGGATCTTAAGGCAGCCATAACACCTGGCAGTCTAACCTGCCACCAGGTCTAGCAGCTCTGGCAGGCTATATAACTAAGCAGAGCACTCACTTGTATTATGACCCTGCAGCACTGCCTTACAGCCACCCAAGCTGCACTCAAAGTAAACCGCCGCCTTCCTTCTTCGCCCGCATCCTGAAAAGAGCTGCTGAGACTGTGTATGCAGCTCTCCTGTTTCATGATGCCCCGAGCTGTCTGAGGCACCTTCTCCTGCTCACGATCTGCTGGGGCTAGACCATTGGCTATAATGACTTGTGCTGTTACAAACTCATCGAGTCCTGCAATCATACCCTGGGCATCTGCAGCATTGTTTATGCTATTGCTCCTGCTGTTGCCCACTGCTGCTGTGCCGGGAAACTCCAGCGGCGGCGGTAGCTTTGCTACAGGTGCTTCCAGCAGAAACCCAACCTGACTGATAGGCCTGCTGCTGCAGCCTGTGCTCATTGGCAAGGGCACAGCACTGACTGACAGACCAGGGGGAACATCATCATCATCATAGTCATCAGCTGTGGCCCGCTGGCCCAGCTGTGGTTGGTCCAGCTGGAGAGTGGAATCTTCTGCCAGCAGCTGCTGTTTCTGACTGGCAGCTCCTGATCTCCAACTGACGCTCCGTGACACTGCTGGTGTCACACTGAACTCCTTGGTGAATTGAAGGTATAGGACAGCTAGAGCCAGATTGACGAGGAAAAAGCTGCAGAATATGATCAGCACCACAAAGTAGACCAACGCGCCGGGTGACACAGCGTCCTGCATGAGACAGCGTTTGAGCAGGTGAAAACTGAGCAGCTGCACACCTTGTGTGATCAGAAGGCAGCTTGGCATGCGAACACCAAGAAGAGTGTCTGGCCCCAACATCCTCAGCACTATTGTTGTGGTCTGCAGTTGCTGCTCACCCATACGGCATACATGATGTCCGTCCACCCTTCCTGAGTGATGCACTGGAATATTGTAACCCACGCCCACAACAAATTGTCAAAGCTGGTCATGCCAGAGTTAGGGTTCTGGAAGGGTGCACAGAACATGCCAAAGGGCGCATCAGCTGCCGGATTGGGATCTGTTGAGCAAACAAACCCTCCTGCTGCTTCGCCACCGCTCCAGACAGGGCTGACACTGCTGTTGTTTGAGCCTTGCTGTGTCCATGTTATGTCTGTGGACAGATAGCCGCTGCACAGCTGGTTAGAACCAACGGGAAGCAAGTAACTGATGTTGCTGTAAACCAGGTTGCCGCTGCTGACATTGGAAGTGGTAGCATAGGAAAAGTCTGCTGCTGCACACCTGCACAAAGCGTACATATATGCTGTCCCGCACAAGGTGCCAAAGCAGTGACAAGGATGTATGGCACAGTGCTGTGCAAGCACATCTGAGTGCAGAGGGTGCAGCTCCGCTGGCAAATGAGGCCCTGCTTCAGTTGTAGTCAACAGCTGAACACAGCATACAGAGCCATGAGTTGTCTGGCGAGCTGTTACCAGCTGTGGTATGCCACTAGCGGGGTGCAGCTGCCCACTGACTCCAGTGAAGGCCGCCCCTGCCAAGCTTCACTCACCTGTTGCGCAGTGCTCCTGCAAACATTTGCACTCCCACAATGCCGAATATCAGCAGTGCAAAGCCGCACAGAATACCCACGTCCACAAGCTGAGGCAGAGCGTGCAGTAGTGTGATCACAGGGATCTGCAGTCCACAAACTGGGCGAAATGAGCGCAGTGGTAGTCTTGAAGTGCTGTGTTCCTTACTTGCACTTGCAACTGACACTGCTGAAGGCCCACCTCTGCTGTGACTTACCTTAAGGCCCCTGATGTGTGTGATGGTCCTCAGCGGACGCAGCACCCTCACTGCACGCACAGCTGAGTATGATGGCCCAGTCATCGCTGCATCAATGATGCCAAGTGCCACAACTGAGGCGTCCAAAACATTCCAACCTGCAACCGGGGCAGAGTTCAGATATGCAGCACACCAGACTGGTACAGCCCACTTTGCTGAAGCAGCTGCAAGCTGCTGTGCCGCAGCTGATGACCCACGATCAGTTCATCTGGATATCACCAGCAGATGTCTGTGCATCTTATCAGCACTGCTGCAGAATCATGAAACTCACCATTCCTGAGATAAGTGCCTGCTTCAAAGGCAAAACCCATTGCAACGATCTTCAAAATCATCTCCATTCCAAACACAACCAAGAAAAAGTACTCTGCTGCATCTAATATCTGTGCTAACGCTGTTTGATCAAAGCCTGGCCGATGGCTGTAAAGTGCCAGCTGCACACAATTTGTCAGAATTGTGAAAAGAATGAACCAGTCAAAGTATTTGTTGCTGATGACCCAGAGCGCCGTTTGCCTCACGGGATTGGACTTTCGGAAAAGATACAGTGTGCATTCTGGCAAACCCTGCAGCCAGCATCAGGTGTGGAGCTGTCTCAGCGTTTAAACTTTCAGCTGCAAAATCTCCTTAATTCGGGTAGTTGCATTCGCTTCCCTGCCAAGTCCTTCAGCAGGGTGCGCACCTCATATGCATCAGCTATAGCAGGAGCGGATTCCCTGTTCGCTGGACGCATTGACACCTGCAGTGTCACCCTTCGAGTCCTATTCTCCCCACCAGTGTTGGTGCAATTGGTTGCCAACCCTGGGCCTGGCCCATAGTCGGCAGCCAGCACTGCACAAGCGCCTTTATCTGTTTCTGTGCATTCTGTTTCATGGCCCATAGGCTGCCTTGAGGATGCCAGCCTGTACTGAGGCCAACAGCTGCTTGTTGCATCAGCAGACCTATTGTAGCGTCAGCAGTTCAAACTCCGAGGTACTCCAAGTAAGCAGATCAAACCAAAACCTTCATAGGCACGTGGATGAATGATCTGCGTGGCATAAGCGTGACCGTCATCGGGTTGACTGAGATGCACAGGCGAGAAGAGACAGTAAATGTTGATAAGTGCCACAGGACACGCAGTTGTTTTTGCCGTGAATTCCTGTATCACAAAAGTGTACGTAGACTGCCCGCATGCCTATCAAAGCGTTACCACAGGATGCCAAGCTTCATGACATGTGCCCTCTGATGCAACCATCACCATCGCTCAGTATATGTTGTTGTTTAACAAAGGACATTTGTGCAGCAGCGGGGTGAGTGCGCCTACCTGCGGTTGAAAAAGAGCGCCGGGACCACGTAGAAGTACTGCCCCTATTCAACTGGAAGGTGTAGCATGAATGCATTCGAGAAGTTGATGCAGGGTGCATCGCAGAAAGCTCATGAACAGCGGAACTCCAAACGAGCGGCACCACAGCAGCAGCAGCAGCAACAGCAGCAGGCCAAACGCGTCAAACTGGAAACGTCCTTCAGCGCGCCACTGACACCAACCACCGCTATCAGTCGCAGTGAGCTTGCTCGTAGCAGTCAGCAAGACCTTTCGTCCCATTTGTGCAGCCCTGCTGACGCCTCATCACATCAGGATACAGTAGCCGCATTTAAGCGGGTGTTTTCAGGGCGTATGCAGCATCGCAAGCAGAAATTTGACTACCTAGTGGTATATGATCTAGAAGCCACATGCAATCTGGTCAAAGATTTGGCCCCTGTCGAGATAATAGAGCTGTCATGTGTCATAGTAGATGCGCAGACTGCCGAGATCCAGGGTAGCTTCCAGGTGGGCAGCACCCTTGCCCCCTACTCAATAGCAATGCATCACAAAAGCATTTGACATGATAAGCAGGTAGTGCCTGCCTCATGGGTTATGAGGCTATTGCATTGTAGTAGCAAAGAACGTCACGCCCCCTGGCCTGCCCGAGCTACAGCTCAGGTTATGTGGCTGCTCATGGCCATGCACTTTGCCAATCATCGCAGCGACGCGGCCTATATGGAATCTTGCTGCCTGCAGGCATATGTGCGTCCCACAGAGCATCCACAGCTCGATCCATTCTGCATACAACTGACTGGCATACAGCAGCACCAGGTGGACGCAGCAGAGCCGTTACAAATGGTGCTGCAGCGTCATCATGAGTGGTTGCAAGAGCAGGGCATGTTCAAATCCGGAATTCAGTTTGTGCCTGTAACATGGACAGCATGGGACTTCCAGGTGTGTGAAAGTTTTAAGGACATACCTGCTGGGGCCCACACAATTCAGGCATTGCAAGGCTTCATGCTCACAATTATTGTCACCAGGCTGGTCAGGCTACTGGCTGTTCTGCTGCTGCAGCTTATTGGAAGCGGTTTGTCTGGCCCAGCATAGAGCAGCCCAGTAAGCCGACTTGTCTTAACCTGCACTCCATCCTCAGAACCAGCAGTTGACATTGACGCATGCACTCTGTCCGCTGCATGCAGATTGCTCTTTGCACAGAGTGTGGCTGGAGGCGAATTCAGAGGCCAGATTATCTGTGCAGATGGGTAGACCTCAAGAAGTACTTCATGGAGCGGTTCAAGCGAGGGGGCAATCTGCGGACATGTGTTGAGGCTGCAGGTGTGCAGCAGGAAGCTGGCAGTCAGTGCACACAGCTTGCGCCTGCCGTTGTGGTGCAAGCTTGCTGCTGGACGCCACTCACAGCTAGGAAACAGTCATGCTGGCCAGCTTCAGCTTCTCTTATATCACACCCTACTTGTTATTTTCCCATGCACATGTTTGGCTATTGTACTTTTACTCCATTGTTTTCTAACACTGGTCAGAAGCAGTTGCAATCTAAAGTAAAAAAATTGGCAGGAGTTGGTTGACAATCAACCCCATCTCCATAAAAGCTTCAACAATGAACTGTCCAACATTCAACATCGTTACGTCAAGTCAACTTTCTATAAAAAAAGGCTAGAGCCATGCAACATTAGATGAGCTGGCGAATAAACCAACATGCATGGGGGCCGCCATCCAGGGAGGGTGATGCCATGCTGGTGCTGCTGAACCCGAGCCAGAGAGTCTTCTTGCATAACCCATTGGTAGAGTACCTTCAGGTGTTGCTAACTGCCACCTCCTCCAGTACGGTGTGTGTACGGTGTCCATTGTCCTCCAAAAGCTGCATGCATGCAAGGCAACTTCCATCAGACCGTGAACAGACATGATCAACTACAACTAGCTTCAACATGTTGCACTTGCCTTGGTCTCGCCGTTGGACCGCTATGTGCTGTGTACAGCTGCTCTATATATATACCAATAGCTTCCAGGAAACAAGCAGAAAACCGAGGCCATCAGCACAGACTTGATGACTGATGCTGCAGGCCTCTCAGAGTTCCACAGTTTGCTCTATCTGCAGGGTTGACTTGGCAAGGCAGAGCACACAGCGGGTTGGATGATGCGCTCAATACAGCGCGGCTGGCTGTCAAGCTGATGAGCCAAGGGGCAGTTTATGAAGTAACTCAGACATCTGAGAATGTGCCAGTGACACAGCAGCGTCCTGCTGGTGCAGATGCTACACGTGCAGGCAGCGGAGCTGAGACCCCGCGCACCCCTACATGCAGCAACCGAGGCAGATCTAGCATGCAGGCAGCAGCAGCTTCCAAGGGTATCACGGATGTGTTTGACGCAGCAGGACGCTGGACTGGCCGGTGTTTCTGCAACATGAAGGCCCATTTTCGGATCACCAAACGGCCAGGGCCAAATCATGGCAGACAGTTCTACGCCTGTGGCAGGTGGACCATCACACAGCAGAGTGAGCAGTGCGCCTTTTTCATGTGGAAGGAAGATGTGCCACATGGCAGTTTGCCCCCAACTTGATGTCCGATTATGCCACCAGCTGGTTTGCTGGCTCTGTGTACCATTGCTTGTAGCAGAGAACCGGCAAAGTGAAAGACATTTAGCCCCATGCAACATCGGATGAGCTGGCAAATGAGCCGACATGGCAGGGGGGCGCCACCCAGGGATGATGACGCTCCATGCTTGTGCGGCAGAGTCCTCCTGTACAAGAGTACTTCCTGTCAAAGAGTAGAGGGCAATGTGTGCAGCACATCGTGCCACGATTCGGTTACATGTATATGCACGGTGCATCCATTCAATGAAAACAGTTTTCAAAGATCTCCTCCATGTTTGTGCAGTATGCGTGATGAACAAAAGCCTCATGCACTCTCAAGATATCATGAAGCAAGTGCTGATCATGCGGGCATGTATATTGCCCTCCAGGCTAATGCATATGGTTGGCATGGCACGGTTGAGGTCCTCAACTTGAGGAGCTGTTGGCTTGAGCAGGTACTCCTGGAAACACTAAAACATAGCCCTCATTCGCATCATCTGCTCCTAGCTTCGCCAACCGAGCAGGATTCAGCACCAAGCTCTTCCTCAAGTGACTCAGCAGATTTGAATGAAAGCGCCATAACAGAAAACCGCCTGCCTGTACTCCAAGAGATTGAAGTGTACCTGCTATTCATCTCAATTTGTCCGGTTGTAGTGCTGTTTCAGCTGTCTCATCTCAGCGAGTGCCAGAGCCGAGGCGTCCAGAGTAGCACACGGACCGTTCGCGGCGCGAATGGCTTGCTAACAGCAATTGTGACACAAACATGCCACCATTATCTGATCTAGAGGTGCAGGTGGTGGATCGCTCGTCTGGATCGCCACTGGCAACAGTAAATCATCAGGGCACGCGGTATCTCGTAGCCGACGCTGGCGAAGAGTTTGTAGTGAAGGTCAAGTTCATCAATACAACACGAACTCCTCATAAGGTGTGCAGAGGCCCCCGGCAGCTGCCTGCTTGATGAACCGTCCTAAGTGAGGCCTGGGCAACCTGACTGCTCTCAAGTCCCGATAGCGAAGATGATTACAACCTACGGTGCATATTGCACCAGCTTCTGTAGCACGAAGACACCGTGGGCATTATTATGAGCAGCATCAGAGCAGCATGAGAGCAAGAATAGCCTGGCTACTGAGCCTGCATGCAGCAGACAGTAGCAGAGCGGCAACAGAAGCTCCTAGTGTGCATCAGCAGTCAGAGGGATCAGTTGTCCATGCAGTACTGTGTTTTATGCACAGGATCTTCTTTTATTTTACCATAGACGCCATGGCTTCGTTTCTCACCACATTGTTAAGTGCATTATCAATGAGGCTGTTGCGTCACTTGATGTATCCTTGCAGGTGTACATGTCCATAGACGGTCAAGATGTGGGGTATGCAAAAATATTCAATACTCACGCCCAACTCAAGATTGATGAGAAAGCATTTGACGGCTTCCTGCAAGGTGATTAGCAGAAGCGCAGCTGCACGGCAATTGCTGTCTGCTGATTAATGGGAGGATTAAGCAAGCATTGAATAAGAGCAGATTGTGCTGCAACTCAAATGTCATGGAGTGACTACTGCACAGAGGCACTACATCAGCACTTGGCCCTTGTAGGGGCCCCAGGCTTGGCAAGCAGCTAGTATGAGCAAACATACGGGACTGCGTTGCAGGTGCAGGTGGCAGCGACGAGAACACTCTGTACAAAGCATTCAAATTTGGTATGTGCAAACCATCGCAAGAAGCGGCAGTTGTGGATCATCCGGACGAGATCAAGGCAGGTATCATTGAAATCAGGTGTGATGAAGTCACTCCTGTGGGCTTCATAGATAGTCCAGCAGTTGCACCAGTCAAGCTGAACAATGATGCAGAAAGAAGGAGGCTCCCTGAAGGTAATCCCTGATCTGATGATACAATTCAACAGTCAAATGCCATGCATCCTAGTAAGCCATGAATTTGCCTCATCTTTTCTGGCACCAAAACTATCTAGACAAGACACCTGTAGATTACGTGGCCTTGCTATTGCTCTGAGGCTTGCATTGCCACTAATCCTGTTCGACATGCACCAAGTGCAGCAGATAACAATCAGCCGCTGTGGTTCATTTCTCATCCAGGCAAGAAGTGGTTTCTTGCCCCAGGGTTGAAAGCAGAGGCAGGCAGCACAGTTTCCAAGAAGATCAGCTGGAGCAGGACACAGTACGCAAAAGTAAGTAACATCAGCAGTAACCAGCTAACGGTGTTAATGCTGTCTGTCATAAGCAGCTGGCAACCCATATTGTCATGTCCCTTTGCATTACCAGGCAGCAAAATCTTGGTCATATGTCCCTCTCATGTGGGTGACAGCCTTCCAAGTAGAAGCACAGTGTCAGCAGTGTGGCATGCTCTTTGGTTCTACTCAATATTGGATTTCACAATCTCCAGTTACGGACTGTGAAGTTGATCAAGATCCGCTACGACACAGCAGAGAACCTGGTGCTCAGGAAGATCATCAACCCCGCAAATGCAGCCCATAGGGCCATTCTGCGCAATGCCAAAGAAGCACGTAAGCAGTCTGTCAATTGCTGCCAGCACCGTCAAACAGCAGCATAGCACTTGAGGGTGTACAGGAGACTATGGGACATGCAATGCTGAGGCCGCATCTGGTCTCAAGTGCTCTGCCCAGACCACAAACAGTGCTGCTTCTGTGTTCTTGTTGAGTAGCGCGCAGGCTTCTACTCTGGTACAGAACGCCATCTGTTTGGTGTATTTAAACTGAGGTGTTACAGTTCCAATTTTATCTGGCCACCCACAGGCATCGCCGCCATGGGCAGAGACCCAGATGAAGCCAGCAGCAGGCAGCACCAGCAACGAATAAAGCCTGAGGGGTCATTGGGTGTCAAGAGGGAACGGGGCGTCAAACGTGAGAGAGCAGAGGAGGGGCCAGCTGTACCTGGCAGTGCATCAGCACACAAAGTAGACTTAACAGGAGAGGTAAGCCGCTGCAAGGTGCTGCTGCTGGCCAACCAGCGCCAGGAAAGTGACCAGACATTATCAACAGTGTCTGTAGCACATACGCTCACCTTCATATTCAACTTCAGGTGCATGGCAACAGTGTCTGTAGCACATACGCTCACCTTCATATTCAACTTCAGGTGCATGTCAACAGTGTCTGTAGCACATACGCTCACCTTCATATTCAACTTCAGGTGCATGTCAACAGTGTCTGTAGAACATACGCTCACCTTCATATTCAACTTCAGGTGCATGTCAACAGTGTCTGTAGAACATACGCTCACCTTCATATTCAACTTCAGGTGCATGTCAACAGTGTCTGTAGCACATACGCTCACCTTCATATTCAACTTCAGGTGCATGTCAACAGTGTCTGTAGAACATACGCTCACCTTCATATTCAACTTCAGGTGCATGTCAACAGTGTCTGTAGAACATACGCTCACCTTCATATTCAACTTCAGGTGCATGGCAACAGTGTCTGTAGAACATACGCTCACCTTCAAATTCAACTTTAGGTGCATGGAGGGGGTTGCTGTACCTTTGGAACTGTGCAGCTGCAGAGAGTAATGACACTATCAGCGCCAGTGTGCTTGAGGCTGGGCTGCTGCTAACTCAACTTGCTGGCTTTTGGAGTCTTACCAGAGTATAACTACATCAAATATGCATGTCATCAGCTGGTTGCTCTTCTTGGGGCGATCGCAAGTTGTTCCCTGCTGCTGCTGCTACTAGCAGGCACAGCCAGGTCCGCTGGTGGTGTCTGGACGGGCAGTCCAAGCAGATGAACTTGCTGTGTGCGACCTGTGTGACAGTGACGACGATGACGCAGCAGCAGCACCAAAGTGGACTGTGGAGAAAAAGCAGGCCCTTGATGTTTAGATAACGCACCATCATATAGTGACTGTGTTGCTGTTCTGGGACAGGAATACCCGACACATACTCACTCAATTGTTGAGAGTCACCCAACAGGTCACCATGCCCTATAAACCAATGCTTGTGCACTGCAGTAGTGACCAACCTGGCATTCGTGCTTCGATATATTGCAAGCCAACAGATGTGGTGCCATGATGTCAATGAGCGCTCAGCAGCTTGCAGATTTTGGGATTTTCCTTAACATCTCTGATAGATTTATTGCCTGTATCATTGGACCTCAGTGCACACGGGGAACAATGAATGAACCCCCCTGCATGCCGTGATTGGTATCTAGATCTGCAGGCGCCATTAGCCGGCTGTATTCTATTCTGCATATGACGTGTGAAGTCGACATCTGGTTTGCTTTGCCCAAAATATGCCAAGCAAAAGTGTACACAGTTCTGAGCCGGCAGCTCATCTAATATGTTGCATGGGCTCAATCTCCGAGATTCAATTGATGGAGTCTATTAGTTGAACTTCAACATGGGCATGTTCCCGGCGTTGGTTTTTGCGGTCAGTCTGTGAAACAAGACACCGTGGCATTTGGCTTATGCAACACCGCCATGGACATTGACTGTGTGTACAGCTTTACCTGCCAAGTGCCAACCCATTGCAGCCTGCAACGCATTCATGTGGTCTGCAAATTAGCAATCAAGTCGCCTCAGGCAGTACTGCAGGCCTGTGCTGCTGCTGCTGCTCCGATCATTTCAAGTGGTTGCAGGCACAAGTGCGGCTGAAGCACTTGCTTGGATCGTGCTGTACAACACCACGAGCTCATATTGGGCCATACATATTGAAGAACGAGTCAAATCATGCTTATGGGTAGGGCTGTCCCTTGCGCTGCCACCATTATCCCATCCATCTCTGCCGTTTGACACATTAAGGCGTCATGTAACCGCTTACGGCAGGGTGCTCGACGAAAGCCTTTACCGATCGCAAGCGCAGGGCAGACTCACACTTGTGTACCGATACAGTGTGTAGTCAATCAACACAGTGCACGCGGTGCTACGCAACAAATGCAAGCTTGAACATGTACGATGTGCAAAGTGTTATGGTTTTTAGTTGAATACATGGCTAGTCATTCACCCGCTGTGATAGAACACAGCATCCCGCCTTGCACGCAGCTCGAGCTATGGGCGATTCTCAGGGTGATCGGCAACAACTGCAGCGTAGCAATGTTTCTAAAAACATTCGAGAGGCAGCCAAGCAGCTGTGGCTTGATGCATGGCTCGATCCAGTAGCTGGGGTGAAGGCTTTCAGCAGCTGCATACACACCTGCAATCTGTATGGCGACGGGGATTGGAGACTGATTGTCGCGGACTCAGACAAGAAAGTCAAGGTAATGTTACTGCATTAATGTAGTATTAGGCCTGCGGGCCCTGTGGTGCATGCCACCAGTCTGCACACGTCGTTCACCAGATAGCAACATTTCTTGTTCTTGTGCTAGGCCAGCCGCACAGCTGCGGCAACTGTATTCTTGTCAGCACTTCATGCACCGTTCACAGGTCTGGAAGGGCACCGCCAAGGCCTCAGAACATACACTCCTGGATGTGCCAGTCGCTCTAACCAGTTTCATAACAGACACAGCAGCCCCTCGCCTTCCAACACTAGCAGTAGCAGCTGGGCCCCATGTATATCTATTTCGTAGCTTGAGACCCTACTTCAAATTCACAGTACCTGGGGATGCTGCAAGCAGTGCAGAAGACACCGTTTGGTAAGCAAAGTATTTATCTTGGTGAGCCATCTCATTGCCCTGTTTGGGAGCTGCTTCTGCTTTTGGGCCAGCAGCCCTCATTTTCATGAGCATATCAGGCTGCAATCAGGCTCAGCATGTCATGCCTCTATTGCCAATTGTCTGTTCTGCTATGTGTCTAAACACAGGAAGCAGTTGGACGCTGGAATGCTAGATGCACCACAAGCTGTACAGCAGCTGCAGCACCTGAAGGAAGCAGGAGTACAGTTGGCTGCATCCTCACTTCAGCTGTTGTCACTGGACGACACATCTGCATGTGCCCAGTTTGCGAAAGACAGTGCAGGGCATTTTCCAAGCAGCAGTGCACCTTATGTGACATGTATGGATGTGATCAGAAAAGCCAAAGATGAGGTGAGCACGGTTCAGCGGCTTTGCAGGACCAGTTTGATTATGCTGTGGCAAAACTATGCATTGCCCTGGGCCCTGAACCATTCTGCCAGTGCTTCGTTTGCTATAGAGGTGTTGCTTGAGAATTGTTTCGTTGATCAAGTCAGCCTTGCAGCAGCTGTTCTTGCTGGTGTATATTTAGCCACACAACCCTCAGGTGTTGCAGACAAACTTTCTTAATGCTGGGCACCTAGATGTGCATGTAGCATGTGGTGGAGCCGGTGCACTGGCGGAAGGTTGTTGTGTGTGTAAATCCATGTCTGGGGCCAACTGCATGATATGTCTTTATGATGTGCTGCTGAGCCGCTTCCTCTTCTTGTACAAGGATGAACCAGGTACATGCGTGCAAGAATATTAATGTTGAGGCAAAAGCACCAGCATCTCCTTCATGTGTACCTCATTTCTGCAGCAAGATGCAGTCAGCCAACTTGTGCTGGGTACTGAAGACAAGAGGGTGTTGATCCTCAATGCGGATGGCACAGCAGTAGAGAAGTCTGTCAGCTTGCCAGCAGTACCAGCCCTCCTGGCCACTACAGGGGAGCTTGATGTGGGTTACAGGATCACCATCGCTGCAAGAGATGGTCGTCTGTACAACATAAAGAGCGGTTGCATCAGCAGAACAATCACACAGCTGGACTCACAACCAGTTGGGTTGGTAAGTGCAATTGCTACCAGGGTTATAGCCGTGTTCGTTGCAATCCTCTGCTCTGCACGCACTATCAATGCATGCAACATGCACGGTCTCAGGTGACCTGACATGCCATTGACCCAACATTTCCTCTGCCTCCTGTCAACAAGCCATCATGCCAGTAATGTTAATGTTATGTGTAGGTCCGTGTCAACAAACAGATAATTGTTGGCACCATGGGTGATACAATACACTGTTACAACGGCAAAGGCACAAAGCAGTACTCACTCTACATGCCAGCCAGCATCCTCGCCATGCAGCTCTTGGCGACAACCAGCTCCCGCATGACAAAGTGTGTAGTGGTTGCCCTGGCCAATGGTGAAGTACGGGTGTACAATGACAAGAGCCTGGTTTCCTTGCACACCTCTGCAAGTCCAGTCAGCGGGCTGTGTGCTGGCCGGTATGCACGAGAGGACAACTCACTTATCACAGTCAACAGTGCAGGTGGTTTGGATATCAAAGTGGGTCTCATGCATGCTGGTGACGTATGGAATGCAAGCAAGCTTACTACTATTGTTGGATAGGTGATTAGTTGGTTCAGGCACTGCTTGCTGCAAACCCCGTGAGTTTAATGGCCCCTCTACTTAAAGGACTAAATAAATGGCAACAGCCAAGCGTAGTGTACAGCTTCTTGGTTTGTATACTTCCTTTTGTGGCATGCTTGTGCATCAGGATCTTGCAGCATCAAAATCGAGCAATAACTCAAGGAAGCATAGTAGAATATGGTGCTCGGGACAGCCTTGTGGCTATTTGCAGATAGTTGCAGTGCAAGACATGCAGGTTGCAGGGGTGCCAGGTGACCACAGTGCTCTTGGTGCAACATCAGCTGACAGCAAAGGCCGGCCCTGCCTGTTTGAGCGCTATGCCCTTAAGCGCTTAGTGCCAACAACCAGCGCTGGCGCTGCTGCCTGCAGATCCTGCCCCGCACTGCAAACCTAGAGGTGGCAGCAGCGACAGCAGCGGGGCCACCTCACGAGCAGGACATACCCCTTGACGTGCCAAAGAAGACGAGGCTGTATGTGGAGCAGACACAGCGAGAGCGGCAGCAGGCAGTTGATATGCACAGGTGCGGCTGCAGCAGAATGTTTGACATGCTGCATGGCAACACCATTGCCAACTTGTTGATCAGAAAAAGCTCATGCAACAACAATGTCTTTGTGCAACAATGCTTGCATGTGCAATCTGTCTTTCCCAAGAGTGTGAGCAAAGGCAATTGCTGATCATGCTTGGGAACAGCTGAGAGTAGGAGCTTCTGTGCCAGCGGCATGCATGCCCATGCTGTGAATTGCCAATTGGCATCAACTCGCTAGCAACCAGAAACAGTATGAAAGGCCCCAGTCAATGCTGAGTCGGAAACTCTCACACTCAATAGTTGCATGCACTGCCGGTGCAAGTTGTGAAGCTGACCCTAATAGCTTCTTGCTGGCAATGAATAGTTGGCTATTGCCATGGGCCAGTGATCGCAACAAATAGCCACTGGCCATGGCTGGCCAGCTTTGCATTGACAGCAGTCTTATCACCACTGTCACTGAGTGACACAATCAGCAGCAGCAACAGCAGTCAACACAGAGTCTCCTCCAACTGGTGCAGGGTGTTCCAAAGGGACTTGGTGAAAATGCGGTTGACCACTGCTCGCGCTTTTGTCAAGGTGCTGACTGATGGCAAGGTGAGGCATATTGCCAAAGGGTTTGCAGTGGTTGCATAGGCCAGGGTTGCAGGTATGTGTTGCACTTGCCAACACCCATACAAGGTGCCAGTTGTGCACCCAAGGGCCGCTTGACCGGAGAGGGTAACTACTGCTGCTATGGCTGTGCACCAGCCTGGTCAGCCAGCACACAGCAGGCATGCTGCCATGGTTTGAGGGGTGGTGCCTGGAGTTCGTGCTGACGGCACAGCATGCCCCTCGCCATCAAAACTGCCAGCAGCGTGGTTTGGCACATGAAAGCATCCTTCAACCAATCAATTGCAGTGAAGCAAGAGTGCCATTTACATGCCTTGTCCGTCGGCCAATCCAGATTAACTTGCAGTGACAGCTCCCAGGACGCTGTGCTGTCCTGATCCTGCTCAAAATGGCAATGCTACCGTAAGCTGATACAAGCCATTGGCTGTTTACGCAGGGTTCTACATCTCAAGCTGCTGCTGCCAATTTGTCCATGAGTGTTACTATCCAGGGCTTGGGGCCTAGGTTTCGGTTGCTGCTGAACTTGATGAATGAGGGCAGTGAACTGGTGAATAACCTACAGGTGGGTTTGTGTGTATGTTGTGCAAGGATCATGTATGAGCAAAGGTGCACTGATGCCCTGTGTGAGTGCATGCCCAGCACAATGCTTGTCCCCCCTCATGGGCAAGAGAAACTGCAAATTCACCCAGATGGCACAGCATACCAGTGCTGCGTTGTCCTTACTTGCTGCATCTGCTGGTTAGGTGCTGGTGCAAGCAGACAACACTATGTACAAGGTTCATTCCCCACACTTTGCAGTGCCGACCCTGGTGCCTTTACTACAATACGCTTTCAAGGTAAGATGGGTTGACCAGACGTCAGCATTCCTGCCCACAGACTGCAATATCTGCACATCAGCATAGACTGCCACATTGTTGCCATGCCCTCCGCATGTGTGGGCACAACGCCTTGGTGGCTGCTGATGCACTACCAGGGCTTATGATTGCACACCTCTGTGCTCTTTGCTGAATATCTTGCACATTTTTATATATGCCGGCAGGTGGACGCGACTTGCCTGCAGCCTTCTCTCGCCAGCGATGCAGTCAGAGTTCTGGTGATCAGCCCTGAACATGTGGACCCTTTGATGGCGGCTGTCGTGAAAATGCCAATAAGTGAGGTGTATGAATAGTTATGCACGAAAGGCTGTTGATGGCAACTAGCTAGCTGCCGCGCCCACCACCAAGGTGGGTGAGGTACTTCAAACACCTGGGGATATTGTTGCCCCGCTCCTCTTTGGTTTTCAATCCTTGCAATATGTCATTACTCGAGACGCACAATGCAATGTGTTGACACGAGAAGATTTGAAGCCATCGATAACTGACACGGAAGCTGGTTGCCCCAGCTACATCACCCAGCGACGGGTGTAACCACTGCGTGGTGGTACCACATGCTTGGTGTGAGTACAAATGGCTGGGTCTGTTTGTGAGAATTGATGCCAGCCCCGCTCAAATATCTCAACAGTGCTAACCCAGACGGCATTCTTCGGCCACCAGCAAGCGCATAGGTCTGCCAAGCTTGAGCTGTAGCGGAAACAAGCGAACAGGTGGGCTGAGGGGCATGTGGTTGGCTGCATCGTTGGTGGGCTCCTCGTTACCTGCTTGTTGACTGGAGTCGTTCATGATCGTGCTCCTGAGCAGCGCAAGTGGCACTTTGCAGCTCATGAAATGCATGTATGTGCATATGATGCCGTAAATTGCCATGATCGGCTGGCGATCGCATATTGAGTAATAAGAGCATTGCAGGCAGCACCGAACAAATTTTTTGCTTTTACAGAGTGCGCCATGGCCGTACCGATGATGCAGATGATGGTGTTGTTGGTAATCGTGGCAGTATTGAGCCCAGCTGCGGCTGCTGGTGAGTGCTGGCTCCACCAGCATCCTGACTGCAGCATCCTGCGTGCATGATTGGACCTGCCGTAGACTTCCAATATGGGTTTCATAGATAGCTTCACCTTGTGCCGCTTTACACTGGGCCTAGTTCATATGCACCTTTCCTGGGTGTTCTTCCTTCAGCGGGTGGTACTACAGCATGCACTCATTACCCTTGTGCCTAACAGCCACTTGGCCAGAGCTGGTAACTAGCACTGCTACTATTACTACTACTACTACTACTACTACTACTACTACTACCACTACTACCACTACTACCACTACTACCACTACTACCACTACTACTACTACTACTACCCTTGGGCTCTTGAACCACTCAGTTGAAAGTGTTTCTCAATCTGCAAGCATTATGTGTGTACTTGCGCCCTGTTAATGGGCACCCTCCTACTGCAACATAATGCTGCACACAGGAAGCAAGAAGCAATGGCAATCAGCATGTCACTGGACTGACATGAATCATTCTGCCTGCCTCGTGTCTGATCAGGTGCAGTTACTGCAATCCAGTTAGCAGATTCAAACCCCCAGTTGAGCCATCGCAGTCTTCAGCAGCAGGCCAGGCCCCGGGCGATGAACATGCCAATCCTTGCAGCAGATGATATGGAGCGCGGCAGCACGCCACAAAGCCAGGATGGTAAACCGCAGCAACAGAAGCAGAAGCAACAGCGATCAAGTGGCAGGCCAGATTACTTTGGTCGGAAGCTCCAGCAGGGTCGTGGGTGGGGCAGTGATCTTCAACCTGGTCAACAATGGCCTTCACAGCCCATCCCTGGCTATGGAAACAGCTTCAATTGGGGTCAGAATCCAGGTGCTGGGCGTGCCAATGCTGCCAGCCAGGCTGCCGCTGCCTGGGACAATCGTGGCATTGTAGGCGGAACAGCGGCGGCTGACTCACAGACTGGTGGCTTTAATGGCAGAAGGGCCAACCCTGGTGCTGGTCGTGGCAACGCATGGGGAAACAACAAGGGGGATCGTGCAAGCCTACAGGCACTCACAGGCGATACCAATAGTTGGTCATCCATCAGGGCACAGCCTATCACAGCAATGGGTGCGGCTGCCACATTGTCGCAAGGTATAAGGAGACGGGGCAATGCGCAAGCCGCTGCACAAAGCCTTGCTCAGGCTTACTCATCAGGCCAGGCAGATGCTGCAGCTCAGGCTGTTGCAAGTGCAGCTACAGTAGACAGCGATGCTGAAGCAACCGCCACAGCAGAAGCTGTTGCAGAGGCCACTGTGAGCCATCCCAATGTGGCACCTGGTCTTCTGGCAAAGTCGGCAGGGCTGGCTGTAAGTCGTGGTCAAACTGACAAGTACGCCCGCACAATGGCTGATGCCTTTGCATACTCCAAGCGAAGAAACAACATCCCCCAGTTCACAAGTGCTGTTGCCGATGCGATTGCCACTGGTGGCGCCTCAACTCGCTATGCTTACGGTCAAGCCATTGCCACTGCCATTGCTGATGGTGGGGATTCTCAAGCAGCAGTAGCTGAGGCCACAGCAACAGCACTATGTCAGGGTGGCAGCACTGCCACTGCTTGGTCTCAAGCGTATGCTGTAGCGTTGTCACAGAACAGCCACGGTTGTTTGGTGCTGAATCAGGCCAAGGCTATGGCTCAGGCCAAGTGCGGGGCTCAAGGTGCACAGGCTCTAAGCAATGCTGAAGCCACTTCTACTGTTTTAGGGTTTTGTGGGTTGCTGAACATGTTACCTAGTGGCATGAATTACAACTGGGCAGGTGGCAGCAGTGGCAGCAGCAGCAATGGGGCATGGTCCGGTAGATAACTGGGGCAAAAAGTAAGGCGCCTGGATAAAGGATTGTGCTTGTGCGTGTGTCTTTGATCTGTTCTCCAGTGTCAGTATATTATTTGCGATAATGCTTAAGAGAGTGCTGGTAGAGGCACCTCTGTAAACTTACTGTGCTGCAATTGAACTGTTTAGACAGCTGATATATGGCAGGTAGTGGCGGATGGGCTGTTATGGTGAAACAGCAAATGCAGCTCACAGGCAATTGGTCTTAGCTGCCCAGCAGTGGTGCAATCGCACTGGGCTCCTGGGGCTGGCTTGCCCAGTGCATCTTGACTGTTGTTGCAATTGTGACCAACCCCAATGACTAGTAGGTTTGTGGTAGTTGACTGACTGGCAAATATGTAGTGCGAACCCATGACAACTTCCTTATTGCCGCAAGGCATGTTGATGGTGTGTCATGCGCAGCATGGTGTCACTAGCATAAGCGGTTGCAGGGCTGTACATGTCTGTGTAGTTGCCTCCAGTTGTTAAGTCAGGATAGTGTACATACAGAGTTTTCAACGATGTGCTGCGTTGCGTATGTAAAGCAGCGCAGTACTAGCATCTCTCCCTTGTGAATTTCCATGCACCATTGTCGGTGGTTCACGAAATACAGCTGCTGAAAAGCATGCACATACACTGTTGCCACTACTGCTGCCTTGACTTATCTGCATGTTGATGCCCTGTTGGCACCACAGCAGCAACCAGTGGAAAGCTCAAGACGCTCACCATGCCTACATATATTGTCACTTTGAGGTAGCATGCTGATGTGGATGTGAGGTTTCGCTGACTTCATCATCTGTGGGCTTACACGTGATCGTCCCAGAGTCCTGATACTGGGCATGTGCATACTATGCGTATTGTCTGTCCACATGTTTGTTTTGAGTTGTTTCAAGTCCATGCCAACAGCTCAGCAAGGACTGCAGGGCATGTACAGGAGCATGTTTGTGAGCGTTATAGGCTGGCTGTGTACAAATGCACAAGGTTTGTCAAGAAAAGGTATGCTGTGTCAATGTTCAATCATCACCTAGTGTTGGCTCGATTCGTGACATTAAGTCAACTTGACTTGTCCAGTGGATAGCGATCAGGGCTAATTACTGTGGTAGTGGTTAAGTTACTGTGCCAATTCTCCAGGAGAGGGGAGGGGGGGGAGGATGGTTCAGGTTCAGCGATAGTGATGATGATGGCTCAGGCGACTGATAATTCACATTACTCTTCTTGACATTCTGTTGATCAGTAGCTGCAGTCACTAGTCGTATGAAAAGTGATCTGAAGTACCCGCCATCTACCACTTCCAGCTAAACCAGGATCCAGTAGAATCGCTGGCGGGGGGGGGGGGGGGGGGTTTCATGCGCGGAGCCCCTTTTCCGGACTTGACGTTGTCACATCTCTGGCACAGACTCTCTTACCTCTGGCTCCTACACAAACGATCCTCATGCTTTTCTACACCGTCTTGTCGCTGGTCTCCGGCGGGGCAGTCGGTGTTTTCTCCCTAGTATCTCTCTCTCAT
>JABEVS010000368.1:6328-42079 GCA_018290735.1 Coelastrella sp. MACC-549
CCCCCCCCCCCCCTTGGGCCCCCTCCGTGAAAGAGGGGTTTTGCCCTTGGAGTTGTGTGAGATCCTGATAGCTCAGTTGCTTTGCATGGGCAGGGCTTAACAGCCGGAATAGCCCTTTCCATCCTTCCCTGTGAGCCACATCATAGTGCCTTCACACCAACGCAGCTGACTGAAAGATGCATGATGCATAATCTCCGCTGACTCATTATATGATGCTGTTGCTGCTGCTGCTGCTGATGATGATAATGATGATAGTGATGACGACAACGACGACAACAACAATGACAATGATGGAACCACTGCTGCTGCTTGGCTGTGGGGCACACTTGTTCGTTGATCCAAATGATCAGCTCAGCACACCAGTATTATAATATTGTGATTATGTTACAGTCTGCAGAGTTTGCAGACTACTAGTAGAATCTGACACCATGACTATCCGAGGAACCCAAGCAAACCCCAGAACAAAAATATTCAGCAGGTCCCATTGCCCAACTGGCAATCTGAACACTTTCACAGACGACTCACCTAGGTAGAAGGACTCCTGCCTACCTCACAGGGAACAAGTATGGGCATGTATGCTACCTCAGGTGCACCATGGCGACCAGATGTGACCAAATGACTAACACATACACACAACCAACACCCCCTACAGCTGCCATGCAGTTGAACCTGTTGACAACTGGCAAGGCAACATCAAACGAGTCATGCAGGGCCTCTGCAGCTACTCTTATGTACACATCCACACCAGGGTGGCGCCCCAACGCATGTCAGCGCGTTTGCTGTAGCATTTCAACTTGCTGCATGGCTCAACCTCTTTCACATTAACACTTTTAATAACAGAATGCAGAATACATCTGGCCATGGAATACCAGGGCTGCTGCTGCCGCTGCGGGTGTGGTCAGTCCTTTCATATGATCTGTCAATAAACCCAACTACTGCGCTCAAGCAATTACTGCAGATAGTGTATGCATCTGCTTTGAAGGACAAACACTTTTGGCTGCGGAAAAGCTGTTCGTCACGGTACACAGTCAGCAGGACTGGTCATGAAAGCCCTTGACAAACAACAGATGTACAAGTCACCCTCCATAACCAAGAAAGGCTTCCTTATCCTTCTGGCATGCTCAGCCTCTTGCACAGTATCATGTTGACTTTGCAAGCCGCTGGCAAGCACCAGGCCTGGTCAGCTGGCTGCAGCTACTGTCTGCTGGCTGTGTCCAGATGCCCCCCAGTGCGCGCCATTGCCTTCGCTGCCTTCATCAGGGTGGCGCTGAAGTTGCTCACTGCCATGTTCATGCGCAGAGATGAACCTCTCGGCTTCCAGAGCAGCCATACAGCCTGGATTCAGGCAGAATTCAGGCATGATCAACCGGGTTGTTGACTGTACTATACAATGTAACATAAACATATGCGAGCACAAGTGGCAGATAGAAGCTGGCACAGCAGGCTCTACTCCTGCTGCTGCTGGCAGCAGTGGCAAAGGCAGCCATGAAGCCACTGCTGCTGATGGAACAGGAGCAGCAGAACCCCCCACATTGCCAGCCCGTCAGCAGTAAGTGCATCAGCCACCAGGGGGAGCATGTACATGTTATCCCAGCATCAATCACGCACCTGACCCAGCAGCAGTGATTGCCTGCCTCCACTTGCGATCCTGTACGTCACCAGCAGCAAAAACACCTGCATTGACAACAGCAGTGGCAGCAGTCCTGGTCTGTGAGCATGCAACCAGGAGACATGACGTGGTGACCCACCAGTCTTGCATTGAACAATCCTGCAGCCATGGCAGTGAGCACAACCAGTAACAGTCATCATCAAGTCTGCAAGAGGCTGAACCAGTACAGATGACAAGAAACTCTGCTCTGCTGGAACACAACAGACCAGATGCTGGCCTTGAGCCGGCCTCAACGTTGTCCTCACCTGGTATGCTGGTTGATGTGCTGTCAGGTGCTGTCACAATGTAGCCGTACTCGTCAAGCTCAAGCTGACCTCCTAGAAATGCAGTAGCAGGGGCATGACCAATGGCAAAAAACAGCCCTGAAACTGGTAGGCGCCTCAGCTCCTGTGTCTTGTTGTCACGCACAACAACACCGCCTGCAGCAACCACGCAGCAACACGGCTGCTGCAGCATCAATCGCAATCACAGGCAAAGGCTGAAGCCTGGATGTGATGTGTTGCGGCCATGATACTTTCTTGATACCCTGTGGCAGTGGCAGACATGAGGTGTTTAAACCGATCACAGAGCACATGTGCGTGAAACAGACTATTTAAATGAGCGCAAGGCACTGCATCCGCAGACTCATCCTCTAGACCAACAGCGTGTTGGGTTAACACGCACCTAACACATCATCATCATCTTTGCCATAAGCCTCTACCACTTCTGTGTGCCAAATGATCTGCAGCACAAATCTAGCAGTGCAGACGTTGCACCAGGGACTTTGGGTCATAGGCAGCCTTGCGTCACTGGCAGCTCCTGCTGAGGCTGCTCCCAACAGCTGAGTCTGCAGCATGAAGTATATCAGTGAATCTTCTCACATGAAGACAATGTAAGACTCCTACTATGGACTGTCAAGTTGTCTGCTTTACTGCTGCCAAACACTGCGGCGGCTGGGTCATCCTGCAGAGACATACCTCCACCTTTGGGTTTGCCATTGCCCGTTTTGCCATGACCTTGCTTGCTTCCAAAAAATCGAAGCGATGGATAATGTACACTTTGCTGGCATATCGTGCAAGGAAGCAGGCCTCTTCCATGGCAGCATCACCGCCTCCAACCACACCCACCACATTGTTCCTGAGCCATACATGTAGAGAAAACAGACACCTTTTTATTGATACTGCGCACACTAGCAACCGCGAGCTGCAGCAGGAGGCAGGGGCTGAGATCCTGGGCTTTGTGATAGGAACCCTCTACACCTTGCACACACGTCCCATAGAATGGCTGCGGCAGTCAAAACTACCTGAAGAGTGGGCTTGCCCCATCACAAACAGCGCATGCTGAGATGCCTCTATTCCAGAATCCCGCTTCTTCATCAGCTCCAGGAATTCTGAGGCGCTTTGCAGCAGCCCCTGTTGCTATGATGACTGTGTCCGCTGTTACCAGCTTGGTATCTGTCCACAGCTTGAACGGAGAGCCATTCAGCAGGTCGAGTTGATTCACAGTTTCGGTGTAAATGGTGCAGCCATACTCCAGGCTCTGCTGTCTGCAGCAACACATATGAGGTGGTTGCTCAAGCAATGTATGCTAACATGTCAATGACACCACATGCCACAGGCCTGTGGAGGAAGCATCAAGGTCCCTAGCAGTTGCGTAGGCTTGCTGCTTGTTACTGCAATCTTGTTGTTGAGTCTGACTGTTGAAAATTGCATGATCTGGTGCTAGGCTCCCAAACGAGTCTCTTGACAGTGCAAAGGTGCCTTCTCACATACCTGAATCTGTCACAAAGGTCAGCCCCGATGATGGGCTGAGGAAAGCCCGGAAAGTTCTCAACATATGTGGTGGTGGTGAGTTGACCACCAGGTGCTATGCCGTTTGCCATCCAACCCTCAAACATTATGGGCTCAAGTTCAGCACGGCCCAAGTACACAGCAGCTGTATGAGCAGCAGGACCACCACCTACTATCGCACATCTGGTACTGATCTCCTACGACAGGTACAAGCAGCATCAACCCTCATCCAAACGCGTTGAGGAGTGCAGCAGCAGCTGCAGCATATTCCAGTTTGAGCAGTGTAGTTGTCGCTCTTCTTACATCCAGTACCCTTATGCTTACGGCCAATGGCACATACAGCAGATTCCATTGTCAAGCCGTTACTTGAACGCATATGTAGCTGTGTGCCTGTCGGAAAAAAGACCATATGGTTACCTGCAGTGAGGCCAACGCCATTACTCCACGAGCACTGGGTTTGTGCACTCGAAAAGCAAAATACCCATATGGTGGAGTTTGCCTGAGCTGCTGCGGGCAGTGCGCTTGAGAGGACACCATCTTGCATGCCCGAGACATCATTTTCCGATGAGCGGCTTGCAGGTGTTCTGTTGTGAGGTGTTTGTCCGAGAGAGCCCGAAAATTGCTTCCAGGATTCAAAACTCCAGAAATGACACCAGATAGCACACAGGAGGCCGGTTTTGACAGCAGCTGGAGTGGGGTTACATACTCTCTAAACGAGCCTGGCCCGAACAGCCTGTCTGCTTACTGGTGCGATTCAGTGTATTGCTGGTCGGTAAACTGTGTTACTATGCTGGATCTTGGCCTGATTACCTTCAGACGGTTCGCCCGTCCCGCCAGCTACCTTCGCGTCAGTTGTGTATCATGGCACCAACTAAAGGACCTCTGCAAAATCTGATTAACCAAGGGTAGCGTGTGCTAAACAGGCTGCTAATGCAATAGATGGATGCGCCTGCTTTGGACGGACTTGCCTGAATTGGACCCGCCCTGAAATGGAACAGTTCCGAGTTCTCGTTGCACAAGCAAGACCTTTGCATGCAAGTGTGCACAATAGTTTTTAGAGATTGATTATGTTTCATATAGTGCTGCTTGGCCTGCCATGACCGCGCTGTGTGTGTTGCCAAGGTTTGAATACCCCCAGTGGAACAGTGATCTAAGTCTTGCCCTCTGCTACACAAAGGACTTCGAATCTATCCAATACCATACAAATTCTAGAAAGTAACATTATTGTAGCGCCTTGTGCACAGAAACGCCTTTGAACGTTTGCTAAGGTCCACTGCGATGAGCACTTGACAGCCCTTATCAACAAATCAGTGCATAGAGAAGCGTACTGGGTACAACAAATTAGTTTTCCGTCTGCATATGCCCTTTTTATGCCTTGTCAGCTGCAAATCATGTACAAAAGCACTCGCATGTTGCCATCCTTGTCGATGGGAGACGGTGGCATCATACAGCACGGTGTTTGAAGCAAAGTAACAGCCTAATTTGTTCCTTTATATCATTTTTATCGTTTGTTAGACTGCCGCGGTTCAGACAATACGTGTATCTGCAGCAATATTCAGCACTGTTCCAATTCAGGTCACTCCAGTGAGAACAGAAACCTCGCCTATGAAATGTAGGACGCATTCCACTCCCCTTCGCTGCACGTACACTACGCACATCTGATGATCTAAAGTTACCCTGCAAAGGCTTGCTGGAGGGCCTTCTGGCCGTTGGCGCACAGACCGAAAAGTTCCATTCAGGCAAACCTTGAGTTATATTTGATCACGGTTCCGCTGATGCCACTCAGGGGAAAAAGTTGGTGATAGAACAGTTGAGAAGTAATGTATCATACACAGGTCGTGCTCATTTGCATGTGATCGATGTGGATGAACGCAGATACTGTGTTACCAACACTTGTGAAAGATTGTCAAGCAAGAGGTTGTGCTCAGAGGCATGCAACATAACAGGATACGTCGGCACATGAGCTGCCATGCAGTGTGGTACAAGCTATAGAGCCACGTAACACCGGATGAGCTGGCACATCAGCTGACATGCGATATTGTGAAACAGGAGGTCATGCAACATTGGATGAACTGGCAGATGAGCTAAGATGCAATATAGTGTATCGCAGGTCGTCCAAAATTCCCTGCGCCGCTCATTATTGTGGCAACATTGGGTTGAAACAGCGGCATTCCCTTGTCAGAAGGCATGAGAGAGGCCCACAACGTGTATCTTCAGCTACTTCCCAGCCATATTCATGTGCGACTGTTGAAGTGAGTTATGCACTGGCTAATTGTCCCTCAACGGTTGCGGAGTGCTCCAGCCAGCACCAACAGCAGTAGCATTAGCAGTCTGGCTGGTACCTGCTGCAGCCTTGTACAGCATTCGCAGCTGTCTTTGCTTGTTACGAATGCCCTGGCTTGCACATAATAATTCATTCTAGGGTGGACATGGCTATGCTGGGGACAGCAGTGCTGTCTGGTTGTTTAATCAGGCAGAATGCATGCATACCTGTGCTTTGGACAAGCAGCAGCGTCTGACCTACTGCTTGGTGTGTTGCTGTTGATGCATGCATATACTCCTGTCTTACTGTCCACCTATGTTATGCATGCTGTCCTCATGTGAGCCTTGTGGGATGATTTAGGTTGACCTGGCAGTGTTAGCCAGCTGTCACATGTTACCAAGTCCAGGTGGGACGATGGGATGCATGCCGCACCTGCTAGTCGTGTGCAGTGGCAGCTATCCAACTGATGTCAGCACATTGTTCCAACCCTTTGTACTCATATCTTATGAATGCATTTGGTTGTCGATGTGAACCTTTCACTCGCTGCGACATCCTCGTTGCCTATGAAGTATCAACATTGTGGGCTTTGGCCTCGATTGCTCCCACTGGTGGTTGCCAATCGTGGAAATGCAGGTTTGCCTGCAAACATTCAGTGTTTGTGGCAGTCTGCAGGAACTGCCGTCGCAGCATGTAGCAGCAGTACAGCAGTTGCTGCGGGTCACATATCATCACAAATGCCATAGCATCTCAACATGCTGCATGGCTCAATTTCTTTTACATATCAAGTAATCCCCAGTGCTGTAGGTGCTGGGGCAACAATAGCCTATGCCCTGACTGTTAGGGTAGTCGACCCTATGATAGGATTTGCCCTGCTATGCTAGAACAGGGATAGGTCGTAACAGGATGTTGGTGACGCCATTAGGGAGTTGTACCATGCTATATTCCACCATATGTATGTTTCCTTGCTGCAGCACTCTCAGGTTGTTTATCATCATTCAATAACGGAAATGGGTGGTCTAATCTTGGTGTGCCAGTGTGGCTGAGCCACCAAGTACATTATCCCAAGGGCCTTGTGGCCGGAAAGGGTAACCTCCTTCCTTCAATAGCGGAAAGTTTGTTGACATGCTGTGCCTGTAAATGAATGATGGCCATTGTGTTGTGGTGCCTGTGACAGGCAGTTGTGTCTCCATGTTGGAGTACAGAAGAAATATAGCCATGCAACATCAGATGAGCTGGCAAAATGATTTGACATGCAACTGTTTTGTGTTGTGTGACTTTGTGTGAGTTGGTTTGATACCACCCCCACTGAGCGGGCTTCTGTGCCTTGATCAAGGTATCCCCTGAGGGTGGTCTAATGTTGGTGCGCTAGTGTAGCTGAGCCACCAAGTACCTCTCCCAAGGGCCTTGCCGCAAGGCCGTGGCTACTGGAAAGGGTAACCTTCCTTCCTTCCTGGCGATATATATTTCAGACCCCACTGATATGGCAACCTCCACTCAGCTATATCCCCGAGATATCCAAGTCTTGGAAACCGTTGCAGCGGCTGCCATTAATGCAATATTGCGCTAGAGCTAAAGCCACTGTTGCACGAGCTCAGTCTCTTTCCACTTGGACAGGTTTTAAGATACAGAAGCAGAACCAACTCATTGCTTTGACAAGCATCCTGATGTGTGGGAAGATGTTTTCGTAGCCACTTCACTGACACCCACCTGCAATACCTTTTATGGCAGTTTCCCTGAGCGTTCCGTCAGAAGTTATAGGAAGCAGAAGAGTGATGCAGACACAAGACAGTACAATGCCGTGCAGCATGTTTGTGCAGATGCAGCCACAAGATCCACACAGCAGACTTTGATCATGAAGTGAATGGCGCTGATGCACCGCACGCTAAACCTGTTCACCGCAGTCTGGGCCAGTGACCGACCCTGCTGAAGAAGACACCTGTAGTCCTATCACAGCTGCCAACATTCACACAACAGCAAACACCACAGAATACTTGATGTGAAGATGTACATCCTTGCATTGGGCAGGAGCACTGCACATCACCTCATGTCAGCAACCGCCAGAAAGCATAAAGCACCAGTAGGTCAGACGAAACCAGCTACCGGCCAAGCTACTGCTATGGCATGTCAACTCCGGCATTGTAGGTAATGCTTCTGAGCAACAACTCGAAAGCTGACTATGCAGTGTATTGCAAGCAACGCCTTGCACATCCCACAGCAACATTGCTGCCGCCAACTGCAACAAGTCGAAACAAGCAGGGGCAAAAGCACACTAACAAGGGAATAAGACGGAAGCCGCAAGCAAGCAGCCCGTGGCAGCTTCAATTCAGTCCACAGACAATCTGCTGCATTGTCAAGTGACAAAACCACAGATGCAAGAAACTTGCCTTTCCCACACTGGCCTTAACATGGCCATTGGCAGTGTACCTAGTAGCCACCACCATAGCCACCCCTGCCACCACCATAGCCACCACCACCTGCAGCAAAGAAGCGGCAAACATCTATTAGTGAACTTGCTGCATGAGTTGTGTGTCGAGTTGCCGCAGTACTGGTGCACAACATTTCAGCATGCATGTTGCTCTCCGCAAAGCAAGGACCACCTACTGCGAGTTTACCTGGCAGTTCTCCCTGTACTCACCGTAACCGCCACCGCCACCACCATAGCCGCCACCACCAATACCACCACCGCCATTGTAGCCACCTGCGTTGCAGCCGCAAGGCTCATGCGGCGCTGCTGGCCAAGGCTTGCTGGAACATGTCCTAGTACCGTACAGGAAAGACCTGAAGACTACAGCAGTCTGATGATAACATTACAGGCTCAAGACACATGAAGTGCTCATGCAGCACAACGCTGTATTGGAAGCTTACCTCCACCATAGCCACCACGACCGCCGCCGTAGCCACCACCGCCGTAGCCCCTGCCCCGACCGCCACCGAAGCCGCCACTGCGCTCACCAGGGGGCTGAGCCTCATTCACCCTTATTGTGCGGCCCTGCAGGTCCCAGGAGGAAAATTAACCCTCAAGTGGCTCACCAGCCCCCGGTGAAGCATGCTGTCGTCATCTCTGCAACTGTACATTGGCTGTCGGAGATGAAGCAAGCATCCAGCAGCTGCGGCTTCCACCCACTGCCGGTGCAGGCATGCTGATGGCAATGTGACGGAGTAGCATGATTGCTGCTAATCTCACTTCACCTGGAACTCCGTCTCATTCAGGCCCTGTACAGCCTGATCTGCACCACTCGTCATGGTCACAAATGCAAAACCACGTGGACGGCCAGACTCGCGGTCCTGCAACAGCACCAGCAACAGCTGCCTAATCTACGTTTGAGACAGCCTAATACACTGAAAGCGCAGGTCCGCAGTCTATGCAAGTGGCAACACCACCAAATCCCCTTGAAACTAGTCAGCTTTGCTACAGCAACATCAAAGACCGAGTCTGCAGGTCATTCCTGATTGCCTCAACTCACGCCTCAGAAATAGTCAACCACAAAGCTGATATTACTCCGTGACTGCTGTGTGAGATGCAGTCTACAGTCACAACAGATATCAGCCGGCCATCAGCATGGTAGCCGTCTACGACCCTGAGCTAATGAGTGTACAAAAATAGATCTCGAAACTGTTCAACGTCTGGCCTTGCGTTGCTTGCGCATAAACATTCACTTGATCGCGACATACCCGGATTTAACTATAGCGCTGTAAGGCCCCCTCCCCCGCACGCCCACCTGAGGAATAAAAGCATCCTCTACTGCCCCATATTGAGAGAAGAGTTGCTTCAGGTCCTCCGCATCGGTGGACCAGGGGATATTGCCAACATATCTGCGAAGGGTAGCCGACAGAGCCACAGATCATTACGCAGCCGTGTCCAAAGAGTCTGAAGCGGGAGGGTGTTTTGTTGGGGTTGAAGGTAGCACCACGATGCATGTTTGGAGAATTGCAGGCAACAGCCTGACGAAACTACTTGCTCCCCAGCTGTGAGCTGCAGACAATGGTAAACACAACAGCATGCATTGCGCAGACAAACTGTCCACATATAATGTATACCCCCGCTTATCGTGAGCACCTCGACCCAGCTATGAGAGCGTGACGAACTCACAGCTTAACCGACATCTGGGAGGCTGCTTGACAAACCCGAAACTAAACCAACCGTAGCAGATTAGCAGCTTCAGCAGCAGCAAAACTTATCAAGGGCGCCAGTGTCAGTTCTCATGGTAACATTGGGTCTCAGCTCTCCTTCTCAGTCAATCCGTGTTGTGTAACAGCTGTCAACGGTGGTGCACATGGTGGGAAGCGCATATCCTAGTGCGCAGCAGCACTGAGAGCAGTTTGCCTGCCTGCAGCTGTTGATCAGTCGCAAAATGTGCTGTGGCAGCGATGCGCGAACTAGCTGTTGCCTTACGTTGGCTGAAGTTTAGTGGCAAATTTTGAGCCTGTTCAGCGGAATGCCCATTCCGGCATTTCAGCTGGCATGCAGTGCATCTGCAATTGTTCTTCAGCTGTCAACCTTGTAATCAACTAGCGTAGGCTTCAGGCAGGCGTAGCGCCCAGAGTTGGCTACGTCTAGACCACTCTGGCACTGGCAGGCACGTGTTGCTGTAACGAATCTACCATGCCGAAAGCAGGGCCTGAGCACTGATCGGATACCGGCACACTGTTTTTTCAAACTTGATTTCATATATGCCCTCAGGGCCTGTACCAGGTTCTAGCACACCAGACAGGGGTTAAAACAGCCGCTGGAACTGAAAGTGGCAGGAGTGTGATCATGATGTAGGGCAGCTCTGTGCTCCAGGTGTTCGGAAAAATTGCTGCTGTCTAACTTGTGGACTCCTCCTAGTTGGAGGAGACAAGAAGTATCTATATGGTGGCCCCTGGAACAGCCATGATGCTGATCAGCATTGCTTTGGCATTGAGTTGTCTCTAAGGTTACCAAGTATTAACTACTAAGCCACTGTACAGTAAGAAAAATGAGCCATGCAGCCATAGTATATGCTCACAGTTGGCATTCCTGAACAGCGACCGTCTCAGTGATGGGTCCTGATGCAGCAAAGCTACTATACATGCCACTTCAATTCATCTGACCAACACATGGTCGCATGTTGTTTCATCTGCCAGCTCATCCAATGTTGCGCTGCCCGACTCCATCCCTTCTACATGATCTGACCAGGCAAGGCGACCTGCTGGTCACCCATGGGTACCAAACATCCAGGCGAGCATACCACCCTTGTCTGGTCCTGCCCTGAGCTGCATTGTGCTCCAGGCCAGCGTGAGGACAGCACCAGTAGTTGCTGTGTGGAGAGATAGAAAGCAGAGGAGCAGCGCTGTAAGCTCTGGTCGGGAGTTGAGGGCCGCTATATGAAGGGTCTACTGGGCTGCTGGTGGCTGCTGGCTGATTTGGGGCACCTGATGCTGCAGTGGGTCCCTCCCCCTTTGGGAAGCCTTGACCCAAAACAGGCAGCAGTCATGCTGATGTTCAACCGAGACATGCATCGTAAGCAGGCGCTATGGGTAACTTCCTTCCTGCCTGCCTCCCTGCCTGCCTGCCTGCCTGCCTGCAAGCTAAATGCCAGGGTGGAAGTCAACTCACGTGGCACCACTTGCAACAAGTTGCATGTACAATAGATAGAGCCATGCAACATTGGATGAGCTGGCACATAAATTGACATGGGGGCGCCATCCAGGGATAACATGGCATGTTGTCAACTGCCCCTTGCCTGAACACTCAGTGCTACACAAGGTAGCATGCCTACGCACTGTGTTCCGGAAGGCTAAAGAGATGTCATATGACATCACATATGACATGCATGTGACAAGGTGACAAGTGGTTCCTTCATGAAGCGGTGGTGCTACTAACCTCATGACCGATAATTCGGTCATGACCTGCAGATCAGCGTGATGGGGTTGCCACTCCTTACCACCCCTATGGTGCCGCACCAGCATCGGATGCTGGTGTTCTTCTTCTTCTACAGATTATACTGTGGTGTAGGAAGGCTGGCAGATCTGCTGACAGGGTCATTGTGATCAATTGTGACAGCTGAGGCAGGCACAAGTACTACACCCAGGTCGCTCGCCGAGCCCGGGCTGCGGCGCCCCGACGCATGCCCGGCATGCGCCGCGGCCCAGGCTGGCAGCGCACTTGCCACTGGCAGTGCAAATTAACCTGCTGCATGTCACTTATCCCCTGACTATGATAGTAATGCTGCTACATAAGATTCATGTGCCACATAACAGCATGTTGCTGTCTCACATCACGGTGTTCATATTCCAACTGACAGGGCAAATACCCTGAGGGAGACTTTGATCCACTGTCTCATGGTCGGCTGACTCAGCCAGGCGGCCTCCAAGGCATATGGTATGGCCTATAGTATTGTGATGTTAAAAAGTTTTCCCAAGGGCCTACAGGCCCGGCTAGTAGGTGGCACAGAGGTGGCTGGAGCAATCAGGGAATTTCCTTTGGACGTAACCCTTGACAGGGTATACCCCGGGTATAAGTAAGTTACGGCCACAAGCTTGCCCCTGGAAAGACTCTTCACTGTTGGAAGCATGGTAGCTCAGTGGCCCATTAAGCTGGAGCCGCTTCGGGAGGCTTAAAGTTCAAGCCTTAAACTCAGTTGGTTGACAACCACTGCAGTTGAATCAGTCAGTGATTGATTCATGACCACTGCAGTTGAATCAGTAATTGATTCAGCACCACTTCAGTTGAGTCAGTGATTGGTTCAGGACCACTGCAGTTGAATCAATTACTGATTGATTCAACTGCAATGGTCATCACTGCCATGGCCTAGTAGGCCACCACTGGCCCAGTACTGGGCCACTAGTGGTGCCACCCGGGCCAATGGCACCCTACTGAGCGTTACAAGCTAGAGGTAGCCTACCTACGGGGGCCCCGTAATGAGGCTGATACTGCCAGCGAGTGCCACTAGCCACTAGTGAGACTGACTCTATGGTAGTGACTATTGGTAATAGCCGCTGGTGATGATAATAGTAATAGTCACTAGCAACATTTGGTGTCCTTCACTCAGGAGACTAGGCTAATCATAAGGGTACTACCCACCAACTCTCAGCCTGGTGTGAGACTGAATGTGAAAGGCTTGCAGCGATTTCAGGTCAGCCTGCTAGTAGCACTTGCTGCCGTTTGCTTGAAGCAAACAGGGTAGAACCATTGCAACTGTTGCAATTGGCGGTGCCAACGTCATGTGACACGTTAAGATGACCTGCTGTGGAGCCGCATCCTGGGTATGATGCTTGTGACTATCCAGCTGAAACTTCTACCAGAACTCCTTAGGCTACTGTCAGCTTTTAGCTCAGCTCTGCGACTCACTGAGTCTTATAATCCTTCTACACCACAGCATCATCTGCCATCAAATAAGTAGAAACCGTTTCTCTTGTGCTTCATCCCTGAAGGGGCTCCCTCGTCACAGAGCTGGCAGCTCTGCAGGGTTCAATGAGCCGGGTGGAACACGGGAGGGGAGGGACATTCTCAGAAGCAGTACTACTTCAAGCACTACTTGAATGATTTTATCATGTGGTATATACATATATGAGGCCATCAAAATTGTCACACAATAATTGGAATGAAATGAACTATGCCAATTAGTCAGACAGTTGCAAGAGATTATTTGAAGGGGACCTGGCTGGCCAGGTGGGGTTGGGTGGGTGGAGGGAGCCACCCCGTGCGTGCGGCTCCCAAATGGGTTGGCCATTGTTTAATCAATTCTTTCGGACGCCCCTTGCACTCTCACTGAGGCTCTCAGTGCCACTGATGCCCTGGCAGGGCATGCATTCAGTGCATGAGTCATGCACTTCAAAGTGCATACAATCATCTGACAGGCCAATCAGTCTGACTGTCTCTGCCAGAGAGAAGAGTCTTCTCCCCTCCTACAGCTTGGGATATCAAGTTACAGTATAATCACGCTTATATAATGATACCTGAATTATTCAGGTACCCGGGTTTTGCATGCTCTGTATGCGCTAAATGGTGTCACCACGGTGGTGCCTGGACCACATGTATGCCCTTCATTAAGCCCACTGGGCTTAATTATAGTATCATGATCCCGGCTCCCTTTGCTGCTGCTAGGATGGCTGGATGGGCTGTACCATGCCATGGACGGTCCTATGGTTATGACAAATGGTGCTGTCTTGCCTACCATGTACTACCTGTTATTAGTAATTGCAGAGCACGCCATTGATGCCTCGCAGTGACAGGTTGTGCCTCAGTTCTGTCGGACTCTGTCATTTGGAAGGCAGTTATTGAGCATCATACATTGTGCAGACGCTGATCTCGGCTTGAAATATATAGTATACATTCTCAATATGTGGAGTCCAAGCAACCTTGTCGAGGACACTGGAATCAAGCTGACGAGGTGCCTTGGCCAGAGGAGGCTGTTAGAAGCACTCAAGGTCATGCTCCAAACGCCAGGGTCTCACAACTTGTATGTTTAGTACACTGTTTCTACTGCCTGATCACCCAACACAACCCCACTAACTGCAGGACCATGTATGGTTCTATTACATAGATAGGATGCCAGCCTGGCACTGCCTTGGGCAGCCTGCCTCAGGAACTTACCGTATGCTTACGTAAGCCTTACGTAAGGCTTAAGTGCCTCACTCAGTGATAATCCCCTCAAAATGTACCCTAACTGGGATCACAATGCAGATCAGGTCAATTTACTTGTTTGTCTGTCTTGTTTGATGAGCCCCTAACAATACCTCACAGCGGCACACCGGGGATAAATACTTGTTTCAAGTACTGCTATTAGCAGTACTGTGTTAAACACTAACACCTCATGAGTTGAATCTTATATCGCCAGCTGTTGCATTATAATACAGACTGCCAGATGTCAGGAAAGCAACAAGTTGCACCTGTGGACAGCCTTCGACCATTCAAGGCTCCCGAAAGGCTCCCAGTGTCATTTCCCATGCATGTACTTATAAGGAGGAACCCTGTCTTGAAATGCCTTCTGGCCTTGTGATCCCATGAGACTACTAGTAGGCCATAGCACAATACCTTGGCATAACTGACTAACATCCCATGTACAGCTTCAGCTGTCCCGTCCCTGCATGACTGACTCCACATCAGCAGACCCCTGATACACACGCCGTGGCAGACACCTTCCACCACCTAGGAATAAAAGTGCTGTAAGTGCTATAAGCATTATTCGAAAGACCAATGAGCAGAAAACGGAAAACCCATGAGTTTGAGGATCAATTCGGAGAACATCGCTCACAAGACAAGGAGGAGCACTTTGGCTTCTCGAAAGGCGCGTATCTAGGCCAGCACCAATGCCAATGGGACATGAAATTTGCTGGGAACAATGTGTAGTGGCTGCAGGAAGTGGGGGTGGTGGTACAGCTGGGAAATCCAAGAACAGCACCCAGCTCAGTTTTCAACGGCATGTCCCCAGATTTCTGCAGCCGTACGCTCACATGCTGGGCCAGATGAAGCAAGACGAAGATGAGCCGCAGATACTGATGCTACAGAAACAGAGGGCAGAACAGGAGAATGAGGAGGAAGAAGACCAAGTAGCAGAACAGGCAGGTGACCCACAATAGCATTCGGGTGTGAGAAACTCTCGTGCGTCCCGGCCCTGCACTAGATGCTGCTGAGCATTCCAACCAACCGGGAAATGCTCATCGTTGCCAGCAATAAGTTTTCTGCAGAAGTGCAACCCTCCTGGGAGCTGCCCAGGGACAACTAGCAGTACTGCATTGGCACTTGATATTGCATGCCCACAGTGAAATTTTGCATCGTGTTGCAGGAAGCCATTCAACGGGCGCTTGAAGAAAATCCCAAACTTGCTGAACAGCTTGGGGAGGGATACATGCAAAAGGTACAGTTATCTGACACTCAGGTAGCAGACAGGCACCAGCCCTTTGGTCTTTGGCTTTGCTTGTATCAGCACAACATATGCTCAACCTGCACATACAATTGTTGCTGTGAGGCAGAGATCACACGCTATTGACATCAATTGGACACGACAAGCTGCATGGCATGCATAGGGGCTGCATCTGGATTTGTGTGAATCATGTTGGTGCCTGCATCAGACACTGCAGCATGTCTTCATGGTTGATAATACAAAGCTCATTATGGTTCTTCATATGACGCTGCTGCTGGCAGCTGCCTGCACAAGGATGTGACCAGCAAATCTCTGCATAACATTGATGTACATTGCACAGCAGCACGGCCAGGCACACTTTGCTTGGAGTGGTACAGGTCCAAGCTGCCAGAGAGAAGGAGCTTGGTAACAAAGCGTTTGCTGAAAAGAACTTTGAAGCAGCAATCAAGCATTTTACTACATGCATCCAGCTGGACCCCAAGTGAGTGCATTGCTAATTGCAGCCTTCATGGCAGGAGATGAACATTCCACAGAATATGAACAGGAAGCAGATGACCAAATGAAAAGCAGCAGGGTGGTTTGCTTGGGCACCTTGTTATGGGCTCATATGCTGTGGTACAGATTGCAATGAAGCAGCAGCAGGAGTCACTGCTAACACTGAACAGGTCGGTCTGCTGCAGCTGTGTTGTGGGGTCGTGCAGTGTCAGAAATCCAAGCATTTGTTTCTTATCTGCCACCAATTGCATGCACCATCCAAAGCAAGTGATTTGTGCTTTTCGCAGGAGTGCTGTATACTACAGCAACCGCTCGGCCGCAGCAGCCAATCTGTCCCTTTATAATGATGCCTTGAGGGATGCACGCATGGTGGTCAAGCTGAAACCTGGCTGGGTGAAGGGCCATGCGCGGGCAGCAGCAGCGTACATGGGGCTGCAGCTGTACAGTGAAGCAAAGGAGGCGTATGAGAAAGCAGTGAAGCTAGAACCTGATGATCAGGTGGGGCAGCTGTTTCTTTACTTGTTTTTGTCAGTTTTCAGGAATACAGCAGGTGTTGAGCGTGGTTGAAAACATCATCAGCTGCCATTGTAGAGACCTCAGCCTCTCTGCTGTGCCAGGGACGTAATTGCTGCCATGTGGCCCTGACATTACTGCCATCGCAGTGACAGAGGGAAGGCACAGTGCTGACCTCAGCCAGCATCTGCTTCAAGACCCAGGTAGTCTGCAACAGCTTGCAATCATCCTTTGGTCTTTCACCTTTGTGGCTGCTCAACTCCCTGTGAGGAGGCATGACTTGTGTCAGTATGGCAGCTGCTCAGCAAGGCAGTCATGATCAGACCTTGATATTGACAGGTGGAGTCTGATGGGCCTGCGAGGTTGCTTGAAAAGCATTCCTGGTCATCTACAATAGCACCCACAACCTGCTTCATGTCTGCTGCAGGCACTGCAACATGGCCTTAACAAGGCAATAGGTCTAGAATTGCAGCATGTCCGGGAGCGAAAACACATGTTCAAGAAAGGCAAACCAGGAGATCACAGCAGACAGCGGCAACACCTGAAGCAGGATATGATGCCTGATGACAACAAACCAACCAAATCATCTACTGCCGCAGCGGTCAAGCAGCGAACCAGATTATCGTTTGCAGTTGATGATGAGATAGAGGAGCAATAGGTGCAATGCCAGCATTTAAGGCTTCTTGGGCACCTTTCAGGCACTGCGGCAACGATGCAGGGGTGCCTGCTGCATCGAAGGTTGTTTATGTGGAGTAAGCCAGAGGGGCTATTTAGCTAGTGTACTAGTATTTGGTGTGCTAGTAGGCTGAGCCACCAGGATCCTGGTTGTTGTTCCAGCGGTTGCTTGGAGTTCTCAGCAGGATTATATAAATAGAGATAGAGCCATGCAAGATTGGATGAGCTGGCACATGAACTGACATGCAAGGGGCCCGCCATCCAGGGTCAGTGATGCTGCCGTGCTGGTGCTGCTGATCCTGAGCCTGAGAGTTCTCTTGCATAAACATTACTTGGGTTCTCCCGAGCGCTGCTTGTTCGAATGGTGTAACCTGATCCGGAAATTTTGTGCAGCGTTCAACCACTGTCATGATAGAAAAATTTCACGCGGTCCTGGCTATCAGGTTGCCCCGGCCTGTCACCTGTGCTACGCTTACGATCAGCCTGGGGGCCCTTCCATCAAAGCGCCCACTAGCAAGGCGGTTGATACCAGTTTATGTGGCTTCAAGCGACTTCTATCAGCAACAACAGCGTCATGTGCCTCCTTCCGCACTAACAGACCTTCCGGGAACTCAACTCCATCATTGTCATGTGCCATTGACACCAGCAAAGTGCAGAAATATTTGCGTTGTACCATGAATATCGTTCTACGGTGGATACAAGGCGCTTACGCATGTTATTGCAAGTTGGGGACTTTGGCGAGTTATGCAAGGGCAAAAAGGCACAGGTCATGGATTCGAAGGGGGTACCCCCTATAGGGGGGGCACTTCGCAACAGCCGGGCCGGGATTTTTGCGACCTTTTTCTAGGGCCACTTTCACAGCCGTCCTGCAATCGCATCGGAGATGTCTTTAGACAATGTAGGCATTCGACAAGTAAGAGTGTGCATCAGGCCGGGGAGCTCTCTGCAACAGCAGGGCCGGTTTTTTCCGCTACCAGGGCCGGTTCACAAAGACCGGGCCGGGATTTTGCGCTTATTCAAGGGCCACTTTCACAGCCGTTCTGCCATCGCACTCAAGATGTAATTACAAAGTATATTTATTCCACTACTAAAAGTGTGCATCAGTCAAGTTCTGACAGGCCATAATCAAAATAACAGCCGGGCCGGGATTTTGCGCTATTTCCACGGCCGCTTTCACAGCCGTTCTGCTGTTGCATTGGACATGTTATTAGAAAATATACGCATTCCACGACTGAGACTGTGCATCGGTCAAGTTGTGACAGGCCATACACAAAATAACAGCCGGGCCGGGATTTTGCGCAATTTCCAGGGCCACTTTCACAGCCGTTCTGCCATCGCATTGGTGAAGTCATCAGAAAATATATGCATTCCACGACTGAGACTGTGCATCGGTAAAGTTCTGACAGGCCAATAAAAAATAACACTCGGGCGGCGTGCCCCGAATGCGCTGGGAAGGTACAACTTACAACAACAGTCAAGTGCAATAGTCTGTGTGCCTGTGATATTTAGCCTGCTGCAGTGTGCCAGAAACGTTTAAGGCCATTAGGACATGTCGGTGGGCCAGCCACAGCATTTCCTGATCGCGCGTTTTTCCCAACGACAATCTAAGAACCACTTGCGCAGTGACTTGTGCAACGAAGGCCTGCCCCCTGAGCTACAAACAGTCGCAAGGCACGTGTTTGACAAGTGCAGCAAAGCAAGCTACCGCATCACAGGTACCCACATACACAACAAGTTTTCACAACACGACTCCCTCAACTTGCTGGCGCACTAGTTGCAAGTTGAGGACTTTGGCGTGTTGTACAAGGGCAAAAAGGCACAGGTCATGGATTCGAAGGGGGTACCCCCTATAGGGAGGCACTTCGCAACACCAATGCGGGGATTTTTGCGACCTTTTTCTAGGGCCACTTTCACAGCCGTCCTGCAATCGCATCGGAAATGTCTTTAGACACTATAGGCATTCGACAAGTAAGAGTGTGCATCAGGCCGGGGAGCTCTCTGCAACAGCAGGGCCGGTTTTTACCGCTACCACACCGGTTCACAAAGACCGGGCCGGAATTTTGCGCTTATTCCAGGGCCACTTTCACAGCCTTGCTGCCATCGCACTGGAGATGTGATTACAGAATACATGCATTCCACAACTAACAGTGTGCATAGGTCGAGTTCTGACAGGCCATAAACAAAATAACAGCCGGGCCGGGATTTTGCGCTGTTTCCATGGCCGCTTTCACAGCCGTTCTGCCATTGCTTTGGGAATGTAATTACAAAATATATGCATTCCACGACTGAGACCGTGCATCGGTCAAGTTCTGACAGCCCATAAACAAGATAACAGCCGGGCCGGGATTTTACGATTTGTCCAGTGCCACTTTCACAGCCGTTCTGCCATCGCATTAGAGATGTCAATGCAAAATATATGCATTCAACGACTGAGACTGTACATCGGTCAAGTTCTGACAGGCCAATAAAAAAATAACAATTGGGCGGCTTGCCCCAAATGCGCTGGGAAGGTACAACTTACAACAACAGTCAAGTGCAATAGTCTGTGTGTCTGTGATACAGCCTGCTGCCGTGTGCCAGAAACGTTTAAGGCCATTACGACATGTCGGTGGGCCAGCCACAGCATTTTCTGATCGCGCGTTGTTTCGGACGACAATCTAGGAACCACTTGAGCAGTGACTTCTGCAACGAAGGCCTGTCCCATCAGCTACAAACAGTCGCAAGGCACGTGTTTGACAAGTGCAGCAAAGCAAGCTACCGCATCACAGGTACCCACCTAGCCAACAAATTTTATCAACACGACTCCCTCAACTTGCTGGCGCACTAGTTGTGGTTGCCTGTGACTCGTTAGGTTATTGTAATGAGCAACCTACACCAGTGGCAGCAACCTAGCTTCCAGTGACCTAGCGGTCAACGGGCCTGGTAAGCTCCACCTCCTTACTAGTCCTTGCTCCGGCTTGTAAAGGCGTCAAACAGGGTTGCCCTCTGAGTCCGTTGTTGTTCAACATATATACTTTGCCCATCTCCTTTGCTGCTGATGCAGGTTGTCCTGCATTGGTGTTGCATGTGATGGCCTTCTGCGCCCGTTGTCTATTGTACAGTATGCTGATGATCTTGTGTTGCTGGCTTCAACTGCGGCTAACTTATCCAGTATTTTGCATATTGTGGAAGCTGCTTTGTGTCGACTGCATCTGCAATTGTCTCCTACCAAAAAATAAGGTCATGGTACTCATGCATGGCCCCTTTCCAAAGCTGCAAATCAAAACCAGTACGCATGTCAGTGCATTTGCCATTGCATCTCAACTTGTTGCATGGCTCAAATTCTTTTACATGTACTGTTGGAGCAGGTCAACAGTTTCACATACCTTGGTTTACTGATTCATGCCAACCCAGTTGACGCTAAATCAGGCCGCATGCAAATGGCTCGTCTACAGGCTGCAAAGTCTGCTGCATATGCCTTTGTGTCTACTGCTCGTGCTGCAGGCTTGCATTACAGTGTGCCGGCATACCTGCAGGCCATGCGGTCTGCTGTGATGTCACGTTGTACATTTGGATGCCATATTTGGGGCCCCAGATTTCTTGATCCAGATTCATGTCTTGATCTTAAAATGCAGACTGTTGTCAATAAGGCTCTCCGGGGCTTGCACCGGCTGCCAAATGCCTCACCTGCTTGGGGCATATTGTTACATTATGGCATTCTGCCCCTACAGTATACTGTTTTCAAACATGTTGTGCACTTCTGGAACACACTAGTGGCTTCCAGTTGCCCCATTATCTCACAGATGTGCCAGTTGGCTTGTGACATTGTTGGACACTATTACCAGGAGGCTATGCAGTACTGCCCTTGTTTTGTGCTGTGTTGACAGGTGTATGGTGCTGGTTGGCAGTGGACCTAGCAGGGAGCGTGTGTGTAAGCTCTGACAGCTGCATCAGAACAGGGGCAGTACTGCCCTTGTTTTGTGCTGTGTTGACAGGTGTATGGTGCTGGTTGGCAGTGGACCTAGCAGGCAGTGTGTGAGCTCTTGCAGCTGCACTAGCAGCCGAAGCGTTCATTTCTTTTTGCCAGCCACCTTGTAAATCACCTTTTGCACTTCTGTAGTATTTGCCCTATGCCTTATTGGTAGCTCTGCTAGCCAGTCATCATCGCTTGAGTATGTAACTGACATCTCTGCCTCTTCAACTATCTGCTGCCTTGGCTTTTTCCTGGCATTGCGCCTGGCCCCCCTTATGCCAACACTCAAGTCCCTTGTTGCTGTGCCACCTGCTGCTGCTGCAGGATGCCTGGCAGTTGGCAGGCATGAAGCGCCACGCTCATCCCCTCTGGGAGCAACCTGCCTAGGCTGCTGCCAAGTGGGTCCTACTGCAGCAGCAAACTCAGGGGCTGGTGCTGTTGCTGGCTGCTGCTGCTGGTGTCCGGGAAATCCTGGCCAAGGTGCTGCTGGTGGTGGATTGCCGCAAGTGCCTGCAGGGTTGCCATTTGCGTACCCTGGCATCACAGGTAGCCAGCCCCAGGGATACACTTGTGGTGGGAGTACAAATACGGTGGGTAGACAGATGGGGTGGGGTAACCGTAAGGGGGAATGGAGTAGCCGTAACTATGCTGCCAAGGGGGTGGTGGGTAGCCTGGGTAGTTGGGGTGGTACACTTCTGTGGGTGGCCTGACATGCCAAGGTGAGTATGTAGATGGTACAGTTGTGGGCTGTGGCTGGTTGCATGGCTGGTATGGTGCTGCAGGGTGTCTTAGTGGGTGGTAGGTAGCATTCTGTGCAGGGGGTGCAGGAACTGCCTGGTCCTGTTCTGCAGCAGAAATAAGATGCCCCTTGAGCCCAGCCTGGGATGTTGGGGCCTCAAGGACTGCTGCAGGGGTCCCAGAACGGCGCTGCACATGGCTATCATGATGATGTTGTGGTCTCAGGCGCAGCTGCTGCTGTGTTTTGTTGCCACTGTGTCTGACTTGGCTTTGATCTACCCGTCTGCTCAACAGGTACATCTGCTTGGGAGGCTGCTGCAGAGCCGCAAGCGCTTGCTGCAGTGCATCAGGCCCTGACAACCACGTCTCAGAGGACCGTCCTGCTGCCGCTGCTGGGCTCCCAAACATACCATGTCGACTGCTTGCAAGGAGACCGGTGGCAGGTGTTGAGCTGGCTGCTTGGTAAAGCTGTGCAGCCAGTTGAGTTGTTGCCCTGGTATCCCGCGAAGCCTTTGGAAGCTGGTGCAGCTAAAGAATCTCAGGCTGTCTGGCACAGGGCAATCTTCAACCACCAGCTGTGCTTTGCCGAGACCTTCCTGGACAGCACTTAAAGACACAACCTGGGCTCTAAAATAACCCTGTGTCAGGTGTGGCTCTGGGCCGTCGCGGTACAAAGTCTGGGCCATTTCAAGGACAATACCTTGACCGGCAGTCAACTCATGCAGCTGCTGGCAGCCCTGGCACACCCACTCCTCCTCTTCTGGTACTGCCGCAAGGCCAAAGCAGCCTGTGTGGAAGCCTTGCTGGCACCGGTTGCAGATTACCATGGTGTCTGGGCTGTCCTGCTTCTCACATGCAACACAGGCTGTGTTAGGGTCTCAGTCTACAGGGCTGCCTGCAACATCATGTTGGTGTTCCATGGGCCTGCAACAGCAGCAGCAGTTGTCCATGGCAGGGTCTGTTGTGGTTTCCAGTCAGAAAGCTGCATGCATGTGCATAGTGGTGAAGATGAGTGGGCCGCAGTTATTGCTGAGCAATTGTGTGCACGTGTGCGGGGCAGCCCAGGTGTACGCACACATCATACTGAGGCTCTGCAGCACTGAAGAAATGTGCTGCTGCAGTAGATGCTTGCATCTGCCCTGCTGCACAGCAGCTGCTGCAACAGTGACGTTGTATTGCCTTTGTGGTGGCTTTGCACATGTTAGCCCTAGTAGTGCCCACACCTGCGCCCTCTTGCTTATGATTGCAGGTCGGTGCAATCACAGCTGCAACTAACTGAAGAGCTTTGTTTGTGTATGTTTGCTGAAAACCAGCATGGCTTTACAGGATGCTATGTTGAGGTGCTGGCTCAATCTCTAGTCCATGCCTTCTGCACACCCGGCAACGGTTGCTGTGAGACGGCCATCTATTCGCTGGCTAGTTGCTGGACGTTGATTAACTTTACAAGACTGCTGCTATGTTGTTCGGACGGTTTCTCCCGCTCAGGCTGACGCAGAAACTGCTCGACCCTGAAAAAAACTATTAGTTTTGCAAGGTATGCAGTTGCCCGCAAGCTCTCAACAAATAAGGAAAATCATCAATGGGGAAACTTTAAAGAGGATATTAAATTCGGACGGTTTCTCCCGCTCAGGCTGCTGATACTGGGGCGCGAAATGCGTTTACGCGCTTTGCTCGGCACTGTCCGGACATCGGATCCGATGCTGTTGTTCACTCGCAAACCATCCTCACATAACTGCAAAAATGCTTTTTCAAACAAATCACAGCACCCTTAACGAGGTTTCTGTCCACACAGGGTTTTGTCTCCAGCCTGGCAAGTGCTAGCGTTCATATTCAGTAATATGATCATCATAGTATGGTACTATTGTCGAGGAGCACTGCTGTGGAGTCAGTTGTTCTAGTCGGAGATGCTCAATACCTGATCAGTGTGCCGCAAAGGGCAACCTTCCTTCACAGGCTATGAGACTTTCACGGACGGTCCGACATTTGTGACTGGAGCTCTGGCAGAGGGTGTGCATGATTGTCCGGCCACGACCGACAAGGTACCTACTTCACTATAGCTTCGCTAGGACTCATCATACTAAAGTTTGTCAGTCAGCCTGAGACACTGTTAGTCTATTGTTTTACAAGTGAGTGAACAGAAAAATGTAACAGCAATATTGAGTTCAACCGTGACGACCGCAATTGCTACAACAGCCGCTTGGCATCAAGTTGAAGAGCATCTGATGCACAATGTGCGTTCAAGGACACGTTTTCACAAGCTGCAGAATCAAAGACCTTTCCAATACATTCAATGTTGCATTGGCTCAATCTCTTTCACATAATGAGCAAGTGGCCAGAGGAGCGCTGCACTGGCTGCTTCACGTACATGTGCTTACTTGCAAACCAGCCTCCACAGGTGCCAGCACACACGCAAGGCAGCAGCATGATGACATGCTGGCTGCTATTCATTTGTGCAACAAACCTGTGACGTTCAATCCACCAGTAGACGTTTAGACCCACACAGTCGCCCATGACGGCTTAGTGTGCAGTGCAACACATCCAGGCACCATGTCTCAAAGTCCACTACCCAAGTAAAGGCATGACATAATCTGCATGGATTACTGCCTGGTGGCTTTTCCAGTACACACTAGTACAGATGAGTTTATAGCCTGCTTAGGCAGCAGCACATCTATGCTCCACTTGCCAAGTAAACATAACAACCGCCGGGCTCTCTGCTCCTTATGCCTCAAAGGTCATCTTCTCTGCCTCGTCCCTGATGGATTGGAATAGCACTGAGCTGAGGTAGCGCTCACCGAAGCTGGGCAGTACAACAGCAATCAGCTTGTCCTTGTTCTCGGGACGCTTGGCAACCTGCAGCCAACAAGCGTAGCCAGTAACACGTGTTGAAATACACAAGCCCTTGCATGATGCCATACCCCTCAAGACACGCCAGGCAGTGACATGCCACCAAACCGTGACAAAACCATGCAACAATTGTGTATGCGATGTTGCAACTTTCCCTTAATGTATCAGTAATCTTCCAAGAAATGTGTCGCATGACCCATGTGGGCCGTTGTTGTGCCCGCAGAGTTATCACTGCCTGTGTGTTTAGAGATGCCCAGCAGGCCCCCCTTCCCCCCCCACACACACTCAGCATGCACTTGACAGAGCATTGGTGCATGGGTTCTGTTTACATTGCACTTTGCTCACCTGGATCGCTGCTACAACTGCAGCTCCTGAGCTGATACCGGTCAGCAGACCTTCCTCTGTAGCGAGGCGACGGGCCATCTCGACGGCGTCATCACTTGACACCTACAGCCATAGCACAGTCCTGCCAAATAAGAAGATGCCAGTCAAATTGTCGTGCAGTGGGCCATCAATTGACCAATTACAGTATAGGGTCAGCAGAACAATGTCAACTGAACACATTACTAAAGGTTCAAGCAGGTCCTGCCATGCCAACGCAAGCTCCAGAGGACAGCAGTGCTGCGAAGTTACCATAAGTGTGCACCCCAGAAAATCCTAAACAGTTGCAGTTCTCTGTGCAGCTGGCTGCATCTCAGCCTTGGACATGTTTACCAGAGGTGATGATAGAGGTGATGACAGACTTTGTACCTCCCTGCAATGTGACAGTCACTATGAGGGACCCCTGACCTGGATGACTTCGTCAATGATTTTGGTGTCCAGCACACCAGGCACGAAACCAGCACCAATGCCCTGAATCTTGTGAGGGCCTGGCTTGCCGCCAGACAGCACAGGGGATTCTGTGGGCTCAACAGCAACCAGCTGTAGAATAAAACACAACAGGCAGCATGGCATAGAGTGGTTGATTCTGCTGGCTGAGCCTAACACCTTCAACTGGACGAGCTTTGAGCCTTGACCACTGTACAGTGCACATGACTCCGTAAAGCTGTGGTGGCACAAATTCCTTACCACGTGTAAACAGAGGCTGCAAACATGACATCATATTGCGTTGATACGCACAAGTGAGACCAGTCGCTGATCTGTCAACAAGCGCGATGCCAATACTCAACAGCTTGCTTGCTTCTTCCTTCCTGTGGCCTCACCTTGATATCAGGGTTCTTCTCTTTTAGGTACCTGCCGCTGCCTGTGATGGTTCCACCAGTGCCCACACCACTGATAAGAATGTCCACCTTGCCCTCTGTTGCCTTCCAGATCTCAGGCCCGGTGGTCTCATAATGAACACGGGGGTTGTTTGGGTTCTCAAACTGCTGCAAGATGAAGCTGTCTGGGGTGTTAGCAGCGATCTCTTGTGCCTTGGCAACAGCACCCTGCAAGAACAATATGCAGGTTCACGCATGGGGAAGATGCTGTCAGCAGTTGCAAAATAATGAAAGACAACATATGAGAAAATCCACTCATGGAAGGGGAACACTGCTCGGAACCTGACTTGAGCTGTCCATTCTGAACTGCTTTGATAAGCACACTCCACAGCCTGCACAAGGATGGCACTGGCACAGCCACCCCTCTGACTGCAGCAACTGTGCAGACTCCCCTGCCTGCTGCTGGCGTGCCTGCCCGCACCTTCATGCCCTTTGCTGGATCTGTCAGCACAAGCTCAGCACCAAAGGCACGCAACAAAATGCGCCTCTCAAGGCTCATGCTTGCTGGCATGGTCAGCACCAGCTTGTAGCCCTTGGCTGCGGCGATGAAGGCCAGGCCAATGCCAGTATTACCACTAGTGGGCTCCACCAGAGTGGTCTGCAGCAACGATGGCAGTATGATAGTGACATCATTCATGTCCGCGTTTGAGCCTTGTCGCATTTTCAATCACTATTCCATTACACAATGACAGTAACACATGTCTAGCGGCAGCATCCACTAACTGCCCCAGCTTCAGACCGTCCTCTACAACGGGAAGTGTCTGAAGTACCTTGCCAGCAATGATCTTGCCCTCCTTTTCAGCAGCATCAATCATGCTGTAGCCAATCCTGCAGGATTAGTGAGCAGCAAACACACCTTTCATAAGAGATACATTCATTTTACCAGCATAAGTAGATAGACAAACTCTAGCCAGGTAACCTTTTACGACGACTATCTTACGCCACTGACAATTCTCCAAGAGCGGTCCAATTGCAAGTGGCATGAGCAGCGGGTTGGATGCAATAAGCCTGACACCTGAGAGAGGTACTACAACACCCCAGCAAGGATAGGAATAACAGGGCTGCGCAATACGCACCGAGGCGCAGCATGGTTGCTGATCATACTTTTACCAATGCTGGCATCTCACTGCATACCTGTCCTTCACAGAGCAGCATGGCTCCATGATCTCCAGCTTGGCAGCGACCTTACCGACGCAACCATCAGTCACGCGATTCAAATACACCATGGGTGTGTTTCCTGCATGTAGTAGCATTATTTGGAACAATACGTACGAACACACGGGTTGAACTCCACAGCTTACAGTAGCACTGTTCACAGAAGCAGTTGCTTACCAATCAGCTGTGTCACATTCTCAGCAATATTTAGTACAGGTGCCTCCGTAGCTGCGGCCTTGGCCTTTGCCTTTGATGTTGCGGCTCCCTAGGCACACGAACGGAACGAGAAAGATCAGCTTTGCGTCCCAAGAGGCAGGTGACTCTGTTGGCCACGACACCAGGCACGCTGCATTTAAGGTATAAAAACAATCAATTTCCTGCTAAACTCACCATGACTCGGGGCGCAGTGAAAATACGGCAAGAGGGAGCAGAGATCCTCGTCTGGATGGATGAGAGGGCCATGACGATGGCCTCCTGTCACAACCATGTCCACGGGCTTCCGGCATGTGTCCCGCCTTGACATGTCGCCAACAAGTTCCAACTGTTACTCGCCTTCAGAGTTGCCAGTGAATTGTTTGTTGTTCCCTATATCCTTTCAATCGTGATAATGATATATTGCTTGTGTTCTGAATTCAATAAACAGAGCTAGCTTTCCTGGGGTTTTTCCTTGTGATTGGAGTGGCTATTGCTGGCTATGGCTGCATCACTCACTGGTGCACGGCGTGTGTGCACTGTGTGAGTTCTTGAAACTGTTCCTGTTACTTTCGTGTAAAACTCAGCCTAGTTTAAGGATGGATTGTTGCCCGTGCGCAGGTGCTGTCAGCAAGTGGCCCAGTACACATGTCCAAGATGCCACAAGGCTTATTGCAGCTCCAATTGCTACAAAAAGCATGGACAACATTGCACAGAGTCGTTCTACAGGTTAGTCTCCTGCTTTTCGCAGTTTGAGGCGGCTGCCGACACAACTCTGTATGCCATCGCTTGCTGATCAGGCAGTACAGGCTTAGATGGTAGTGCGCAAGTTTGGTGCTGTATCATTTGCAGGGAGCAAGCCACGAGCCAGATGAGAGTCAACATGGCAGATAAAGAGCAGCAAATGGTGATGCTGGAGATACTGCAGCGACTTCATGAACAGCGTCAGCATGATGACGAGGAGGAAGGCATCTTTGGCAGTGATGAGAGCAGTGGGGAAGAGGAGGAGGGGGAGGAGTCCAAGGCAGCAGCTATTTTTCGCAATCAACCTGCTTTGTGGCAGCTTGCCAAGCGGGTAACAGTAGCGGAGTCATCAGTCTGCTGTCATCGAAATAGCATCAATGGCATCAGCCTGAGCAATCCGTCCAGCTAGACCTTCCCAGATGAGCATGCACTCAATGGCAAACACACAGAAAGCAACATCAACATGCACCCAAGGGTTTGCTGTGCACAGGGCACCAAGCTGCTGCCATGTTTCTGCACATCACTTTTCTCTCAAAATCTGTGGTCTAGCGAAGCCAGCAACACATGCTTAAACTATTCGTGCATCTGCAGGCGGCCAATCAAGGAGACAACTTTGTGTTGGCTCCCTCGGACATGACACCCGAGATTGTTGCTGAGCTTGAGCAGCTGTCACTGCAGGGCCAGCTCAGCAACTTGGTGACTCCTTGGCGGCCATGGTGGACCACACCAGCCGCAGCAGAGCTGCAACTTGGTCCTACGGGTCAGCGCGGAATTGCGGTAATCATTGACCATGTTCAGGAGGTCGCAACCGGCAGTGCACAGGAGGAGCAAACAGCAGAGGGTGATCACAGCTGTGAGATGCCAACACTGCCAGAGCCACCAACAGAACCCCTACCCAGCCTAAGCACTCTAGCAGGTTGTAAGTTCAAAGCATCGCCTCTGTTGCACTGGCAGCTGCTGCAGCTCCTAGTAGCATACTGTGCCATCATGCGCATGTACAATGGGGAGCCGGACGATTTGGACTCTGGAGAAGCAGCAGACCAGCTGCTGCAGCTAGCACCACCACTTTCACAGCTGCTGGTGACACCTGCCCGACACAAGCTGGGGGTCAAAAGTCATCATCAACATGATCAATACCAGCAACAGGAGCAGCAGCAGCAGCAGGATGTCCAATTGTCAGAAGTGCAGAAAGGGCAGCTTACACCGCCAGAGTCCTTGCGGTCTGCCTGTATGCAGCTCACTGCTTCTGGTGCCGAGCTTGGTTATATCACGGCAGGGCCGTCTGGCCAGAGGTCCATTATGCAAATTGCCATGTTGGACGCACTCACACTGCTGCAGCTGGGCAGAAGTGCAACTTTGCTGGCGCTGACAGACAGTAGGAGAATCGTGCGGAATTGCGTGCAGCTGATCAAGCAGGTGAAGATGCGGCGGCAACAGCCCATAGAGCAGAGCACTCTCAGCAGGGCAGCAGCAACAGCAATCGGCGGCAAGCAGTTCAGGCAAGAAAGCAAGCATCGGATGCAGCACTTGCAGCTGGCAGCACATAAGCTGCTATTCTTCAGTGTGTGGTGCAATGAGCAGCCTTCCACCCTCTTCGAAGGTATGGCTGCTCAGCTGCAGGCCGAGCTCCAGGAGCAGCTGGACATCAGCAGCGCTGCTGCGTTTTCACAAAGTACCCACTGCACACCTCATGTGCTGGCCACCAGGCAAATGTCAAGCCAGGCAACGGAGAAAGCAGAAGCAGCACTGCTGCAGCCAACAGTAGTTGCCCTGCAGCATCCTCACTTTGTGCACGCACAGCAGCTGCAACATCAGCATCAGCCAGAGAGGGGACCAGGAGTTGCTGCACAGCAGCACAGTGTAGAAACTGATGAACAGGGGGCTCAGTGTCTCAAGCCATTGTCTGCTGCAACGAGCCACACCCCTCATAGTGGGCAGGTGAGGCCATTGGGCCCAATCTCCTCCTCAGCGCATTCCTCCCAGAACAGTGGGGTTCTAAAAGGGGCGCAATCAAGTGATCACCACAAGGTGTTTGCTGTAAACGGTGAGGGCCAAATCGTGAGCAGCTTATATGATCTTGATTGAATGCCTGCAGGGGACGCAGACCACGTTTGGCCCATTCACATGGGTCAGGATCCAGCCTCTGCCCAAGCAGATGCTGAATAAACAGTTCGCACCTCAGCCTGACTGGCTATCTGTACCATCAGCCTTTCGCTGGTGTTGCTTTACCTGCATCCACGACACCACCCATGTCTTGGCTATTTCTAGCAGCTGCCTTCAGAGCATCTCAGTGACTCACTCGGAGATGTCAACAGCACAACCTGCAGCAGTCTTTTGCTGCATTCCCCTCGCCTGTCCCCACGGCAATTGCAAATTGGCAGTCATCTGTTAGTGCTTGCATCCTGTTGCTTGGTGTGGAAATGCTTTTACTGTTCATACCATGCTGTTAATGTTATCGTCAGTTACAGCACATTGCCAGGTTTCCTTGACAGCATGTGCTTCATCTGATGCATCACTTCACTACACACAACATGTTGCATGTCTCTTTTCTTGCACATACTGATTGTCCCATATGCTGCCACACATCGTCAGGTGCCACAATCCTGGGACGGTCACACAATGGCCGTTGGCCCAACATGGCACGACGAAATGGCATGTTTTGGTCATGAATGGCATGTTCCGCTGCGCAGCAGTGACAAAGGCATGTAATGCACAAGTGTACAACACATGCCCTGTGCATGTCAGCTCAACTGGCAGTCCATCAACAATATCAATGCTGCATGGACTGAATCTCTGAGATCTCAGTCTATATACCGCTCATATTGACTAAGTAGAAGCCTGCAGAAGCCTAAATTGCTCCAGTGTGAACACACCTAACAACCGCCACCTTCAGTCTTTTTGTCCAACTCCAAGTTGCGGCAACTGCCAGCAGTGCTGCCCCGGGACAAGTTGTCAGCTGACAACTGCAGTTGTTAGGTTGTTGCCACATCAGACAGTGTCTCGTGTTGGGTACCCACCCCCACTGAGTGGGTTTTGTGCCTTGAAGGCAGCTGCTCCCCGGAGGGTGGTCTGATACCAGATTACCGTTATCTGGGTACGGTACCCGGGGTGTGCCAGAGTGGCTGAGCCACCCAGTAGATACAATAGACGACCTCACTTGAGTTGTATCAACCCATTGCTGCTGCAGCAACTCTTGAGAGTTGTGCATTCAATTGGGTGGTACCCAATGCATCCGACACATCCACCCACCACACTTGACGTGTTAAGTTGTCCGCGGACAGGAGTAAAAACCAAATACAAACCTCACTTGAGTTCGCCTGAGCGCTTCCTGTCGCCACGTGTATTGCTGCAGACCATTACCTGTTAGGCGTCTCAGTGAGTCTTCAAGACTGTTGTGTCCGACAGTGAGTGACGCTTGTTCCTGTGCCAGTTCTCCAGGAGAATATGAGTGTGTGTGGGTGGGGGTGGGGGGGGGGTGTCAGCGATGGTAATAATGGTGGCTCTGGCAATAGTGCACTATCACCCTATCAAGTGGTAAGGACATGGAGGACATGCTGACAACAGACAGAACGCATGTGTTGCCTGCAAGCTCACTCCTGCACATTTGCAGCAAACATCAAGTCTAACACATGGAGCTTTAATTATACTGAAAGGCTGGCTCATTTGCTAACACATGGCACGCCGGCAATTGCAAGTTGTTGTCCAAAGTACACTCGCACATCCGCCATACGGACAAGAGGCATGCAGAAGCACCAGGAACTCCACATTGCATAACTAATAAGTTGATTGCTTTTACTTCGGGCGACAGAAGGCACAACGGCAAAGGGTTTGAGACGGTTGCAGCTTATTGCCTGTTGTTGTTTCCCTCATGTCTGTCCGCCGATATGCGCGCCGAACATGTGAACACAGAACACATTTTCAGCAGGTGACAGCGTTGAAAGGTTCGATGTACAAGGCGCTGTATCCGCTCTAACAAGCCTTCTGCTGAACTTTACCATTACTGGACTGATTTGCTGTTTATTGAAGCGCACTCGCAACACTTGGAAATTATTGCTCTTGCGCCACGCGCCGATTTTGAGGACAGCTGGCCATTCGCACTGCTTGTCTCCCCCCACCCACAGATTATGTCGGCGTATGCATTGCCTGGGCCAAGGAGGCTTGTCAACACTCGTAATGCTCAATATAAGGATCTATTAATTCCGGTGTCAGGCTGCATCGTGCGCAGGCGCCGTGCTCGCTGCCACGCAAGCAGCACAGGCCATGTGCAAACTTATTTCTCAGAGCAGGACCTGCCAATGGATCCAATCAATTCATGGACTGCAAATCACAGTAGTAACAGCAGCATTAAGCCAGCAGATGCCCGCAAAGCAGCCAAGTATAAGCGCATATTACTAAAAGTCAGTGGTGAAGCTTTGCAAGGCAGCAAAGGCTTTGGTATGGACCCAGCTGTGCTGGAGGCCATGGCCGCTGAGATCAAAGCAGCACGAGACCATGGTATTCAGATAGCAGTGGTGGTTGGTGGCGGGAACTATTTCAGGGGTGCCAGTGCTTGGGCAGGGCTGGAACGTGCAACAGCAGACTATGTTGGCATGCTTGCAACAGTCATGAATGCGTTATGCCTGCAGGTGAGTTTGCTGCGTTGCTCCTCAGCAGTTTGGTCTAGAAGACATGTGTTGTAAGCGTCCTTGTGGAGGTGTTGTGGGGAAACTCAAGCTGTTGCGGCTGACGCAGCTCCTGTGCTTCTGTGACAGATGTCTTGCACGGGATGTACACATGCCAAGCCATTCCAGGCACATGATTCCTTTATACATCCATTGCTGCCTTGTTTTCTCCTTCATCTTCTACTTTGGTATTGTGCTTTGCTGCTGACTTCTGCATCGGCTTTTCTGCAGGCTGCCCTGGAGAATTTGGGTGTAACATCCCGGGTACAAACAGCTATAGAGATGCGGGAGGTTGCTGAGCCTTACATCAGACGCAGAGCCATCAGACATCTGGAGAACAACCATGTGGTCATATTTGGAGCAGGTGGGTTGTCTCCTACCATTGGTTGTGACCAGCAGCCGGTCATAACAGCAATGTACATTCTGAACAGTCAAGAGTGTCACAGCACATGCAACAGCACAGGCTGTGAGTTGCGTCAGCCGGTGATAGGTAAGATGCAACAGCGATTCTGGGCTGCCTTGGCATATTAGCAGCATCGGCGACCAAATTCAGTTGCAGCTCAAGGTCACAGGTGCCTGACAAGGAAGGGGCCATCTGCCCGCATCGCTTGCAGCGGTCTTGGGCTCTGATCAGTTTTACCAGTGTCGTGATCACCAACAAAAACCACAGAGACAGGTACTGCCCCGTGGTCCTCCCCAGCCTGACACCAAGCCAGCAACTGCTACCTCGTTTGTCTCTCACGCCTGCTACTTGCCATGTGGGCACGGTTGCACACAGGTACTGGCAACCCATACTTTACTACTGACACTGCGGCGGCTCTCCGAGCTGCAGAGGTCCAGGCTGAAGTGTTCTTGAAGGCTACCAAGGTTGATGGTGTGTACACATGTGACCCTGTCAAGCACCCAGACAAGGCGCAGAGATATGAGCGCCTCAGCTACAGACAAGTTACAGATGATGAGCTGCAGGTGTGTGGACAACTGGTTTTGCCACGTGGTTTCAGCAACAGCCGCAGAGCAGCTGGGCATGGACCCTGTGATGGGGGATAGGCGAACTTGATTTTGATGACATGAACACCATAAAGATCCCTGGCATTACTTGCACAGCAAGCCCTTCACATCACAGACTTCTTAGTAGCTTACCAGTTCGCCGCTGTGTGTTGAGCTTGGCAGGTCACAACCAACCTTGTCACCTGTTGATATGTGCAGGTGATGGACGAGACTGCAGTGACACTGTGCAAGGAGAACAACATCCCGGTGATCGTTTTCAACGCCCTTCAGCCTGGCAACATTATGAGAGCAGCCATGGGTGAAGACGTGGGGACAGTAGTAACACATGCTGATGAGGCGCTGGCAGCTGCAATGACCAAGATAAGGATAGAAAGCAGCGGGGAGGTGACAGACTCAGCATAACAGTAGCTTATGGTGCACTTTACTGACAGGGTAGTGTAGGGTAGCAGCCAGTCTTTCAATGCTTGCCTGTGGCTCAACGATGTGCAGTAGAGCAACTCTGCCGCACAAAATGTGCTTATAAAAGCATGTGTCATGGTTTCTCTGCTGTTGATGTTCATCTTTTGACCTGCAGCTTGGTGTGTGATTGGTCAAACTGACTTGCAGCACTGGTGCCAGGCTGTTGGGAAGCGTGGTCTCTTCATTGTTCTCGTCTGTTGGTGCTTGCAAGTACTAGCATGCAGCTGCCCTTTTGGATCAAGCTCTTGCTGAGCCGATCTCCTGCAGTTGTCTGCAGTGGCAACCTGTCAAGCCGTCTGGCCAATAGTTGATGCTCAACAGAGCTGCACACTTCACATCAGGAACTTGACAGCCTGTACAGCGCACACTGCGCGTCAGATGGGTTGACAGTTGTTCCATTTCTTTTTGGTGTGGACGTAACTATGGCTGTTTTCAAAGGGGCCTTAGCCTGCCACAGTTGAGCAATAAATGCCCAGTGGCATGCACCACATGATGTTACGTTTAGGGATTTGTATAGTGATCCAGGCAAGCTGTTGTCGTTCTACTGGGATATTGCAGTTAGTGTGCGCTGCTGGTTGTCCTTATGTAGGAAAGTCTCTGCCCTCCATGATGTAAATCATCAACTGCATGTCGATGCAGCCTCTAGAGCAGCGTGCAGCAGCAGAAACTGCGACTGTGTAATCACCAATTATCCCATGCTATGTATAAATCATCTCATGTTCAATGTCATATCTGGGAATCAGTGTTGCTGTTACGGGACAATCCGTAACCACATATACAATATTATCGGTTGTAATACAGTTTCATGAGAACTACCTTCCTCTTGATGCGTCAAGGATTAGCGATCGGGGACAGTCACCCCTAGGGTTACTCAACATTCATGCATGAGTAGCCTCTGCTAATCTGTCGGTTCGCATGACGCTAGGTAGGCGGAGTATGAAAGCTATTACGCACTCCTCAGAGCAATAATCTATAATCTATCCCCTTTTCATTGAAGCTGCAGGTTCTCCTGCAACAGTTGCTATGACCAGAAATTCGTTACTTAGGCATTGCACAGCCAGTGACAGGCTGTGCTTTTTCACTGGCCTTTTACTGGTATGGTATATACCATACATATCAATTGCTGCATGGCGCAATTTCTTTTACACATATGCCTATGTCTTGTGTTGGAGTTCTGCTGTGTGTATCTCAGCTATGACGTAATATGAGTCATATCATGACGTAAGTTGTTTGAATACCACCCCCACTAATAATAATAATAATCAGTACTTTGCAGCCATAGCATTTACTGCCATCGGCCCCGCGCCTCAAATCTACCCAGTGAATTCAATCCACTTTCGGACAAGGCGGAGTGCATGATTATCCGATCTCAACCACCCCCACTGAGTGGGCTTGCGGCCGGAAAGGGTTATTCTTCTTCTTCTTCTTCTTCAGACGTTGTGTGTGTGTGTGTGTGTGTGTGTGTGTGTGTGTGTGTGTGTGTGTGTGTGTGTGTGTGTGTGTGTGTGTGTGTGTGTGTGTGTGTGTG